>CAUYQV010092530.1:0-22799 GCA_963574575.1 Galagoides demidoff | reverse complement strand
GGGGCCAGTTCACTGTTTCTCAGACTGTTGGAGGGCCAGACTGTGGGCCCTGGGACAAGTTGGCTGCTAAGCAGGACAGGCAGCTGCGGCAAAAACACCTGGCAGGCTGGATAAATGTCCTAGGCGGGCCGCATGAGGCCCATGGGCCATAGTTTGAGGACGCCTGCACAAGTCAGTAGAAATTTAAAGAAATCTTCTCAACAATCAAATTCTAGAGAACTACCCTACCTTAACAACTCTGTTCCCACAAAGACTAAACTTACAAAATCAAAACATCTAGAAAGTTTACATTTTATATTATAAAGCTATTTGCCACTGCAGTCACGTATTATGATGCCCAATTTTTCACAAGCCTCCATAAAAGAGGATTCTGCTAACAGGACCCACTGACATTAGGTTTGGCCATATTTTTACCTGGTGAATGAAACGGAAGCATAGATCACATGTTAAACTTCTAACCTGAAGGTTTTAGAGCCATCAACAGGTTCCCCTCTATTGTTCTTTCTTTCTCTCATGAGATCAGGATGTCTCATTTGGGGGCTGTTCCATTATCCTAGATTTGGGGAAGAATTTGACAGTTGGGGCAGAACCACGCTGACAATTGCAGCCAACAGGAGCAAGAAAGAAGCCATTGAAATGTTGGAGTTGTTTGTAATATGCCGCACTACAGTGAAAGCTGACTAATACAGCCGCCACCAACTAGTTGAAAGAAGAGAAGGCAAAGAATGGAAACAGAACTACACCTGCCAAGCACAAAGAGCATTTAAACCAAAAAATAAGGATCACCAATTTTCAGATCAGTCCTTCTCAAACTATGATGATGGACCAATTGCCTTTTATTAAAACTTCAACTCTATTATAGAATCAATATTTACATAAAATTAATAAAAGGAATTACTTGAAAATCAAAAGGAAAAAAGAGCTCAAAATTCAAGCCCTAGTTTTTGTATTACCATTAGTAGATTCAACAAAAACAAAATTACCCTGTCAAATTGCTATCAAAGTTTCTAAGTGTTTGCTCCCAATTGCTACCAAAATCATTGCAAACCGCTTACTGCGCACAGAATCCCACTGGTTCACACTGAGTAGCACCGTTTCAGAACATGTGAGCTTAAGAAATATAAAGTCTTCTGTGACCCTGTAAATTTCTCAGTAATTGTAGAACTGGAAAAAAAAAATTCAGACAATCTTGGTCTAGAAAACAGGTAATACTCTCCTTGGCGTCTTCCCCACTCTGCAAAAATATCAGTGTTTTCTTTTTCTATAGGCGCAAAAGTCAGGGTTTTATTTTTTTCTTTTTTCAGTCTACCAATGATAGACATTATGTTATTTGAAAAGTGCCTAGCTCCCAGACTTAGTAATTTTAAATGAAATGTTTTCTGTTCTAGCGAATAGGAACCCAATTATTTTATATTGACATATGTAGTTTACTGCCTTTCTCTCTTATTATCATCTCGATACTGGAAAGCAGCTAGTTCTCTTCAATTATTTAGCAATCTGCAAAAACATGATTTAGAGCCAAAACTCCAAGTATATTTTAAATTTCATTTAATTTCCTAAAGACTGAGTCAAGGCTGTGTTGCAGATGATTCAAAGTTTTAGAAATTTATCTCAACCCTAAAGTAGTTCTGGTTTTCCCAGAAATCCTTTCTGGGTGTAAGATTTCAATCCCGATGAACGTCATTACGTACGCACTGTCCTTCTGGGTCATTACAGCAGCTGCTAGCTGCTTCAAAAACTAATTGTTTAAAAATAATGGAAGGAAAAGAAATGGTTGTTTTATTTTCTCTCAAATAAAGAAAAATACATGTAGTATATTTAAAGTGAAGGTGTTTTCTAAGCCCTCTTTTTTTCAATTTAATTTTTAATTAAATCACAACTGCATACATTTATGGGGTACAGTGTGTTGATTTGATATACAATGTGCTTAAATCAAACTGATTAACATAACCATCACCATAACCATCGCCCTTTATATTTTGTGGTTAGACATTTACAATTTGCTATTAGTTATTTTGAAATATACCCTTGCATTGTGCACATTTTTTTTTTACTACCCAGCTGTGATTTTTCTTTATTCCCACTTGTAAATTTAAAATTCTCAGGTTAATGCAACATCATCTGTTCCTTTGGCGATTTTATATTCAAGTTTGTGCTTTAGGACTAGGTGGCTGCAGAGCCGCAACCCACTTTCAAAACAACACGTCCGAACCTTCTTTACAAATCCTGTTCATTACTTGTTCACTTACATTGCACTGTGTACATTAAGCGAGATCCCACCAAATGTCCTCTCTCCTCCCACCAATCACCTTCCCCCTTCCCCTCCCCTCTTGCTCCTCTCCCCTCCCCCTCGTTGGATTATATTAGTGTTTTATCATTCGTATAAGTGTTTACATATTGTTTTCCTAAGAGTATTGAATACACTGGATACTTTTTTTCCATTCTTGAGATACTTCACTAAGAGGAATATGTTCTAACTCCATCCAGGTTAACATAAAAGATATTTTTATGGCTGAATAGTATTCCATGCTATACATATACCACAATTTGTTGATTCATTCATGGGCATTTTGGCTACTTCCACAAATTGGCAATTACGAATTGGGTTGCAATAAACATTCTGGTGCAAATGTCTTTGTTTTAAAATTATTTCTGTTCTTCTGGGTGGATACCTAGTAATGGAATTGCAGGATCAAATGGAAGGTCAACTTTCAGTTTCTAAGTACTTTTAACATGTGGATGACAAAAGCCAGATCTGCCTCAGTTTCGGCAAAACACAGACTATCTTACTTTTGTAAGGCTCACAGGCCTTTTGAAAGAACTGGCAAATATTTTAATTAAAAAAAAGACTTTTGCAAATGAAAACACACTTTTCAATCTTCCTAATTAATATTTCTGTAGCACTGAATAAAGATATAAAGTTTCTCATGCTCACAATCTAGTTAGTACCCAGAGCAACTCAGGCAGCTAAGACAACTGTTACCAACTTTCTCCCCAGTAAGTCAAATGAACAGCAGTCATTTAGAGAGTGCAACTGTGTTTTCAAACTCTAAATCCCATACTTTTCTATTTTGACACACTTTTCATTTATATATGATTATTCTAAGCACTGGTACTTAAAATATTCTCAGATCACTTGGCAAATACACCTACACACACACACTAGAACAAGGACACTATCAGTGATGTTCTGAGGAGACTGGAGAAAAACACATGCTTAGTACAGTCAATTTCAAACTAACAGGACAACAATATGTAAGGTATTCTGATTTCGAATATGTTTTTCCAAAATACAGAATTAAAGTCTATATAGTCTTTCATTTTTATTTCTTCTAAAAAGATATCAATAATAATGGCTAATTACTTACATAAAATTAAGAAAATATTCTTTTTCAAGTAAACATAAGTAACAGTCAATTTATGTATTAGCAGAAATAAGATTTTTGTGGCTGGTCTTTGAAGATCTGTTTTTTAACATTGTTAGGGCCTGTCTGGATGTTCCCTGGTCCCTGGTTCCAGTGTCAGGAGTGAATACTGGTCCTGAGTCAAGCCAATGACAGAATGACCACAACTACAAAGCAGTCTCACACATGGAGCACATACTGCAAAGCAGAGTATGTGTAAGAGGAAGAGAAGGGTCACTCTCCAGGAATAGAGAAGACACTAGTTTTTGTCCCTCCTTTCTCCTGATGGGATTGGTTGCCATTTCCCGCCTTTGGGTGATTGACAGGTTGGGATTATATAACAGATTATATCACAAACTGCACAACAGGTCAGGATTACATAACAGTTTCCTTTCTACATATGTGTCTTCCAGAACCCTTCATGAAAAACCCACTGGGGGTCAAAACTCTAATGCTAATGATATGGTTATGAGCCCCAGGTCAGTTAAGGTTATAAGGAGCTCCTTACCGAGCATACTCCAACCCAGGGCGCCTCTAAGCACAAGCATCTGATATTCTGGTTTCTTTTCTGCATTCTGATTTATTCCCACTCTCCACCCTCATCCACTTCCTTTATCTGCCTTTCCACCTGTTCCCTACCTAACTATATCTTTAGGGGTTGGGAGAAGGAGTGGGTATAAAAAAAAAAGTTTTAAATTATATAAACATTTCCATGATAAAAACATAAGTAAAATTATGTTACTTTTTAAATCCCTACCAATATACAGGGAATCAATTGTTTCATTAGGTGATATGTCAAGTATGTATATATTCCAATGTTAAACTTACTATTATATTAATGACAAAAAAGGGATAGCATTCTTTAAAAAGATTGGTATTAAGGTCAGAGATTAATTCTGTAGAATCATTCTTTTTATCTGCTACCAGCAGAGACCAATCTATATAATCTTTTAAGTTTATTGCTCTTTCAATTCATCACTTGAAAAATATGAGCTCATAAGAATATACTTAAATACCTTTAAGAACATTTTAATATCACTAGCAAAACCAACTAGAACAACATTTTAATTAATCTTCATTTGTATTTTCAAATGAAAGTATCTATTGTAGTGTTTGAGAGAATTAACACGAGTTTTCTCTTTAGTTTAGTACAAACTTAGACATCAGAAGACATATGATAAAATTTTCTAACCCATTTGATCCTGAGAAAAATCTCAACATGTAACTTTTTTCTTGCTCAAATATTCTTAGAGAAAAAGTGAATTTTATGTAAATTTTATGTAAATAAAGACAAAACAAAATACAGAATCCCTTAATTGTGTTTTTTAAAGAAAGCATGGTTAGTTCAGGTATATTTTCAACCAGGCAGTCATCATCATCAAAATTTCATGTTCTCCAAAGTCACAGTATCTTAATATTCACATATATTTTTTTTTCCTACAGAAACCTTCTTTTTAAATGCATCATTCGCTCAACATTTGAATTCTACTCTCAGCTACTGAAAAACTTAATATGTTTGAAAAACCTGGGTATATGTATCTACTTATAAACTGAAAATTTTACTAAATCTAAATGTAGATCAAGGCTCAGCACCTATAGCACAGTGGTTCCAGCTCCAGCCACATACACCGAGGCTGGCAAGTACAATCCCAGCCAGGGCCAACTAAAACAACAATGACAAGTGCAACAAAAAATAGCCGAGTGCTGTGGCAGGCACCTGTAGTCCCAGCTACTCAGGAGGCTGAGACAAGAGAATTGCTTAAGCTCAGGAGTTTGAGGTTGCTGTGAGCTATGATGCGACAGCACTCTACTGAGGGCAACATAGTGAGACTTTGTCTCAGAAAATAATAATAATAAAAGAAAATAAAAATGCAGATCAAGTACAGTCAGCCCTCAAAAACCATGGGTTCAATATCTATGAATGCAGACAATATGGATGGAAGATATTTAGAAAAAAATGAATGATTGTATCCGTACTAAACACATACAGTTTTCCTTGTCATTATTCTCTAAATAATATAGTAACTATTTATATAGCATTTATACTATATGAGTTATTATTAATAATCTAGAGATAATTTAAAATTTATACGAGGATATACATAAGTTATATGCAAATACTATGCCATTTTACATAAGAGAAATGAGGGTCCTAGGATTTTGGTATTTGCAGGAGGTCCTATAACCAATCCTCATGAATACAGAAGGATGACTATGTTTCCAATATAGTCAAATCTCAAATCCTAGGACCCTCATTTCTCTTATATAAAATGGTGTAGTATTTGCATATAACTTATGTTTCCTCTTATATATTTTAAATTATCTCTAGATGAAAATTTACCATCTGAATTAAAATGGTATAATCAGATGAAAATATCTCATTAATGAAGTTTACATTAATTACATGTTAAAATAATTTTTTATGTTGAGTAAATAAAATTTGTTATTATTACATTCATTAAACCATTCTTTCACTTGTGAATACTGTTACTGAAAATTTTGAATTACAAAAGTGACTTGCATTTTTTTTCCATTGGACAGAGGTGCCTTAGACAATGTACAGAGTGTCCATAAAGCTCATTAAATTGTACATAAAATTTATGGACACTGTGTACATAAAATCAAAACTTTTGATAAGTTGTATTCTTCAAATAAAATTAATTCTTTTTATGTATACAGTTCTATAAATTTTAATAAATGCAAACAGTCAAGTAACCAGCACCACAATCAGCATATAAAACATTTCTGCTATCCCCAAAAGTTCCCTCATGCCCATTTTTAATCCATTTTCACCTACTACCCCCAATCCCTGACAACATTGATCTGTGTCTGTCCGTATTGTTCTGGGGCTTCTGCACTGTCTTACGAATGGAATAATATGGCATGCAGACTTTTTAAAATAGTATACTACTTCATGGTATTAAAGAATTATGATCATTTTGATATTTCTTTTCCTCATACCAAAAACATTTTACCAAGACTTGTTTATTTTTTTTCACTTTCCAAACTGAGCTTTCTTCCTTATCACCATTATGGTAATTTATTTACCCTTGTAGAATAAAACATAGCAGAAGATATCATAATTATTTACATTCTAGTCCTTTCTCCCACTGGACTGTAAGCTCTAAGGCTGACGTCTTGAATCATTATGCTTTCTATAGCACTGATTCTACCTAGTGGAGTTAACCGTGCAGATGACAATGCTGAGAAGATTGTTTCCCGTTGTGTTATAAAGCAAGGTGAAGAGAGGGGAAAAGGAAGAATTGTGTGATGAATTTTACTCTCTGAATTAGACATCTATTTTTATTGAAGACTCAAAAAAGGAGATAAAGTGTAGAGGTTCCAAGAACAACAATGCCTTCTAGCCAGTTACAAATCTTGGTGGAAATTCAACTATGTGATTATTTTTACCCAGATTGGTTTTGTCAAAGGTTGCTAAAAAACTTGAGTAAACTTGAAGTAGTCTTTCTTTTTTTCTCTTTTTTTGAGACAGAGTCTCACCTTGTCACCCTTGGTAGAGTGCCGTGGCATTATAGTTCACAGCAACCTCAGACTCCTGGGCTCAAGTGATCCTCTTGCCTCAGTCTCCCAAGTACCTGGGAATACAGGCACCCACCCTATCACCTGGCTATTTTTAGAGACAGGGGTCTTGCTCTTGCTCAGGTTGGTCTCAAACCCATGATCTCCAAGTAATCCACCTACCCTGGCCTCCCAGAGTGCTAGGATGACAGGCATGAGCCACAGCACCCAGCCCTGAAGTAGTCTTCCTAATACTATTTTTCTCACAGCCCTGTTATTTCTGGTATGTGATTTTATAGAATATAAAATTTTTCATGAGTACATATGTTATAGTGTAGCAGAAGCAGCTGGACCTCTGGAAGATAAAAAAATAAATTCTAGGGCTTTACCTGAAAAGCCTGATAAGTATCAGGTTTTTATCATTAATAAAATTGAATCATTGAATCATTAATCTTCATATAGTTAAATACATGAAATATAAGAAATCTACGTTTTAAATGAAGAAACCAAATATAATTAGTGACTTCCATGTACTCTAAATACTTACTAAAGTCTCCAGTAAGAAAAACGCCTTCTGCTCCAGGGGCCCATTCTTTGCAGTATAAACCACCATCAGCACATCTGTGGACGCCAAAGGATTCATAACCTCTGGAAAACTTATCAATACCGCCTTCGTTCTCTCCAATGTGGCCCAAAGTCTGGCAAAACTGCTTATACCTTTGAGAAAGTGCAAAAGGAAACAAATTCGAAAATTAGTGATCTAGAAAAGCTACTGTAATTAAATAGCTGCTTTAGTCTTAGGGAAAAAAACATCATTAAACAGGAATAACAAGAATAATTTCATTTATTGGTAGAGTTTACATGGAAACATGCAATCATTATAATCTCAAATAAACCAAAAAATTCCAACTAATATTTTTTATAATTTCAAGCATTTCTCTAATAGAGAAGATATATAATGATTATGCTCTTCCATGATTTTTTTTTTAAACCAGCATCATGGCAACATCCATATCAAGATAACACAAAGAAACAGAATCTTGACATCTTTCTCCTGACTCCTAAGAAAATGAAAGTAAAATAATGAAGATCTAGCAAAAAAAATAAAATTACCCTACAGCAGGATTTGGCAAACTTCCTGTGAAGGGGCAGACAGCAGATATTTTAGGTTTTTTCAGCCCTATGGTCTCTGTCACAGCTACTCAACTAACTGTATCTCTGAAGCAAGAAAGAGCCACAGACAATATGTTCGTGAGTGGGTGTGGCTGTATTCCAATCACACTTTATTTACAGAAGCACATGGCAAGCCAGATTTCGGCTGCAGGCTTCACTTTGCCTGGTCCTTCCCTGTAGCAACTAAACATGACAACAACATAGATCATATCAAACTACATAGCCAGTGGCCGGGAGAGCAAACCTGAGATTCCCAAGCAGGGCCAAGAATATCACACACCTGCCCCCAACCTTCGCCCAGGTCCCCTGGATTCTCTACAGGTACACCAAAAAGTATTGCCTATTTTTATTAACACCCCTGTAACTGGAGAGAAGCAAATCATGGAGAAATGGGTAAAACTGGAGAAGTGAACCGAATGGCAGGTGCTGTTTGTCCGGGGCAAAGTTTCCAGAACTGCACGATGAGTTGGGCAATGCCAACAAGCTTCTTCACATCTTCCCAAACCCTAAGGGGCAAGTAAGAAATTCCCAGAAGGAGGGTATGAATCCAAGTAAAGGATACAAAGAGAATATGCCAAATTTGAGAAGCTGAATAATAATGAACAATCCTATTTAGCTAGAACAAAATGAACCTTTTAACAAATGATTGACACTATATAACATCTTAATTAAAAATGAACTCAAAGGCTCGGTACCTATAGTTCAAGTGGCTGGGGAGTCAGCCACATACACCAGAGCTGGGGGGATCAAATCCAACCTGGGCCTGCCAAACAACAACTACCACCAAAAAATAGGCAGGTGTTGTGGCAGGCACCTGTAGTCCCAGCTACTTGGGAAGCTGAGGCAACAGAATCACATAAGCCCAAGAGTTTGAGGTTGCTGTGAGTTATGACTCCATGGCACTCCACCCAGGGGGACAGCTTGAGACTCTGTCTTAAAAAAACAATGAACTCAAAAAATAACGCCTGACAAAACAACACAACGAGAAGTAAAATGAGACTGTAGATCTAAGAATACAAATGGAGGAACAATATACATCACGGAAAAAGAATGAATAAATTAGAATCCCGCAAAGAAAAAATGTCCATATAGCAAAAATAGCAAATTATTAGTTAAATAGAGATTTAAATAATGAAATAGAAAAGAAAAAACAAAAGAATTAAATATATTAAGAGAAACTTAGAGATATACAAAACATATAAAAGCTGATCCAAACATAGATAGTTGTTGACTCTAAAAAAATAAAACTAAATAAAATAGATATAGCAGGTATAAAATAGGAAATTTTTTCTAAAGTAAAGAATTAAGTATGCTTATTAAAAAGAGCATACCATATTTCAAGGAAACTCTGGGAAACACACACACACAAACATGGACAAAACATATCCCAGTTCAAGCAACTGAAGTTCTAAAGATAAATATTTCTATAGACAACCAGCCAGAAAAAGGCAATATGACATTAAAGGCCAAAAAATAAAGCCAACCCCACACAACTCTAAGAAGAAAAACTAAGGATCTAAGAATATTCTAGACAAGTTCCTTCTCAAATCTAAGGGATTTTTAAAATATTGTCTAACTAAAAATGATGTTAAGTTGCAACACTAAGAACTATAACTAAAGAAAAATAAAGTACTTTCGATTAAAAAAAATTGACAATTGAAACATTAAAAACAGATACACATGGGAGTAGACAGTTGTTACAGGAGCATGGACAGCACTCAGTCTTTAAATACAGGATCACGAATAGACAATTACAGAAATGTATGAATGTGATCACAAAAAATGGATTCAGGTGAGTGAAAAGAGGATGAAATTTTACAGCAGAAAATCACTCCATACTGACTAAAACTTAAAGTTACCATCACTGTACTTTTTAATTTCCTTATTTATCTTAAATAGACATTTAGGAAATAATACCTATTAAGGTTAAGAAAGCTGCATATGAATTTCAATAATTTTTTTTTCATTTCACTTCAGATTCATTGTTTAAAATAAATTAAATTTATAAAAAATAAAAAAAATGAAAAAGAAATAAATTAAATTAAACACATTTATTTGACTCATTTTGTAAAGGAGTAAAACTTACAATTTACAATTTTATCCTACCAAGCTTTTTCTCTATCCATCTACTTATAGATAATCACATAAAACCAGAAAGGATAATATTCTCAACATTAGTGAAGATTTTTGGGGTGAGATTTCTGTTTACTTTCTCCCTTGCATTGTTCTAATTATATATGACAAGCCTCATTTTTAAAAATACACAGTTTTTCTAAATCTATATCATTTTTTACATTATTTAAACAGTAAAATACTTCTTAAGAATATAATATGTTCATAGGAATTTTACAAGGTATGTAAAACTGTTTATAAAATTTAAGAAACTGAAACCATTTGAAAGTAATCTATGGTATAAAACTAAGTTTCTAAAATACTTAAGCACATATATAGAAATTAAATACAAAATAAAAATATAGTTCAAATCACTAAGGAAAGAATGGCTTACTCAATAAAAGACTGAATCTATAAGCTTGTCATTACAAAAGTAGATCTCTAAAACCAAATAACTTCCACAGAGATCGGAATGGTAAGCCTTAATTTTTTTTAAGTAAGAAAATCCAGGAATTCATAGAAAAAAAATACAAATGACCAATAAACATTAGAAAAGATGCTCAAGCTTACACTAAGTAGAGAAGTATGAACCTAAACTTCAAAATTCAATTTTCCATCTAAAGGACCAGTAAACATCAGATAGTCTGTGCAGCTGGGATATGGTTCTATACTTGGGGGACAGAGGGGTAAGGCCGGGAGGTTAGGGGAAGAGGCATTTTAAAAGGCTCTTTGTTGAAATGTAAATTAGAGAACAATTTGGCATCATCTATGAAAATTTCAAAATCACACTTCTCAGCTAAATAATTCCATTTTTTAGAAATTCGTCCTTTGGATACACATTACACACAAAAAAGGAAAGACATCTTTGTATGCAAAGATACTTATTCATTATGGTATTATTTTTAATACCAAACCATAAAAAATAATATACCTATTCTGCAGAGGGAAAGTAGGTGAAAAAACTATAGAATATCCAAGCAATAAATTACAGGAGAGCCATTAGGAAATGATGTAGACTACGTGCTGATGCAGAATCGTGCCCAAGATCAACACAGGTCTCATGGACAGTCAGTCCCTCATTTGCCAGCGGACACAAACTGAACCACTCATAGAAATCAGGCAGTTAGCATCAATATGGGTAGCTGGCCCCACATAAGAATCATAAAAGTCCAAAACTGATGGTAAAAGAATGATCGAGGAGATTAGCTTTGGATTATGGCAACAATGTGAAAGGTCAGATTCTGTTGAAGGGCAGATATCTAAAAGCAACAGCTTCTATGTAATAACTACAACTCACTGTCATCAAGGATGTTTTTCCCAATCAGGTAATTATTAATGAACAAAAATTTCCAGATGTTTCATAAACTCTTACTAATTCAACTGCTTCAAAATACTTAAAATACTGAACTGGACACACAAAGCAGATCTCATGGGATATTAAATACAAACTCTTTATATAGTAAGAGGGAAAAAAAATTTTTTTAATCTCGTCTAGCTGTCAGTCAATTATGCTTCTGAGTATTCAGAAGCTCTAGTCCTTATTAAATGGTATAAGTAAAAACATAAAATAAAATGATCAAACAGTATGGAACAGCCAACCAAAAAATTTGGACTTACAGCAAAAAAAAAAAATACATGTATATCAATAGAACAACAGAAAATTGATTTTAAAAAAAAGATATAAACTTTGAGAGGTTAAATAAATGGGTTAATAATTTTATTGTCAATGTGGGCATAATATCTTAAAAATAGATTTTAGAATTTTTTAAAGTTTAAAAAAATTACCATTTTCAAACAGTTGTATAGGCTATTTAATGCCCATTTGCTAACATTTCGATGGAAACAGGATTATAGCATTATATTAACTCTAACTGAATATCCTGCCTCAAGGTCAGCCCTATAGCTTCTGATACAGAAATACACATTCCACTTTGAAATCATTGTGGCTCAAAAAAGAAAATGCCTGAGGTTACAGCAGGCTCTTCCTGCCTGAGCCCCTTCCTACTACAGTCCTCTCACTTAATATTTTGCTATGAATTTATACGATATTTAAGAACTAGGTCAAATTTTTGGTAACCAAAAATATAAAATGAAGTTAGTATAAGAACTAGCATTTTATACAGATATAAGGAACTATTATAAATGTAGTCAGACTTGATCCCTACTTGGATGTTTATAATCCCCTTTTTACATAAGAAGAGACAGAGGCACAGATAAATTTATAAGTTATCCAAGGTCAAGAAGGTAACAGCAATAGGTAAACCAGTCACAAAAGGTATATTTCAAGTAAAATTTCAAATTAAAAATCAGTTTACGTTTGAAGAAAGTCCTTTATTGTTTTACTGATAAGGTTATTAATCTTTTTTTCTAGTATACATCAACTGATTTTATTAATTTATAGAAAGCCAACTGTAATTTAAAACATTTCCTTTTTTCTTTTTACTTATATATTTCTTTAATTTCAGATTAATACCAGGATACAATTAGGTTATAGTGTTTACATCTGTTAGGTAAAGTTACTATTGTAGCTGTGTCCCACCCACAGGGAAGGGGTGTGTCATATACCCATATGCTGTGCCCAGTAAGTGGGAGCACATCAATCCCCCTCCCTCTTCTCCTCTTTTCCTCCCTTCTCCCCTCAACCATCTTGAATTGAATTGACTTTATTATGTACATAGGTATTGGCATTTTAAATAGCTTCCATTCATACCTTGGGTCTAACTCTTTTTGCCTAATGGGAAACAAGTTGGAGGACTGATCAATGAACATAAAGTGTATAAACCTTGGAGCATTCCCCAAAAAGATGGCTACTTTTGGCTTTTCCAAATTATTCAAGCTTTTTATCTTTCTCCTTTGGGTTTTCAACCACAGATAGGGAGATGGTGTGCAGTCCTTCTAGAGACTGACACTAGTATCAAATCTGCCTTTCCTTTTCTTATACTTCTAAGACTTTCTTTTTCCCATGAAATATATTATTAAACTTTTATAACTTTAATATTCGAAGCTTTTATATATGTGTGTGTGTATATATATTTCAATTCTTATTTGCACATAATAATTATATATCTTTATAGGGTACCTGTGATGTTTTGATACAGGTATACAATGTGAATTAATCAAATTATGATAATTGGCGTATCCATCACCTCAGGCATTCATCATTTCTTTGTGTTATGAACATTATAATTCTATTCTTTTACTTATTTTAAAGTATATCCTGATTGTAGTCACTTTGTTGTGCTATCAAATATTGTTCATTCTATCTAACAATATTTTTGCACCTAGTGAGCACCTCCCCTTATTATCTCCCCCTCCCTGCTGCCCTGCCAAGCTTCCGGTAATCATCATTCTACTCTGTCTCCGAGAGATCAATATTTAGCTGCTACATGGGAGTGAGAATGTACGAGACTTGTCTTTCTGTGCTTGGCTTATTAGAGTTAACATTATGTTCTCCAGTTCTATCTATATTGTTGCAACTGGCAGGATTTCATTCTCTTTTGTGGCTTGGGTCTAAGTCTTAGTTGTGTCCCACCTACACTAAGTAATTTTCTGATAGCATGAAAGAAACGGTAAGGATACTCAAATACTTTTGGAATCTGAGAGAAAGAATCTTAACATTGCTAATAATTACCATATACATTAAAACCTAAATAAGAGTTATAGGCTAGTGTTCAGTATATGTTGGCCAGAATTTTCTCTACCTGAAAGTGGCATGACTTCTATACGCTTTCTGGTTTACCAATTTTACCTATAACTCTGATTTAGATTTTAACGTACATGGCACTTATTAGCAATGTTAAGATTCTTTCCCTCAGATTCCAAAAGTATTTGAGGTTCCTTTCCGTTTCTTTCATGCGATAAAAAGATTACTTAGTGCAGGTGGGACACAACTACAACAGCAACTAACAAGTTCCCACAAGTAATGAGGGACTCCAAATTGATTAGAATGTATGGATTATGGAAAGTTTAAAAGAATATTCAGTAGATTAGATTGATGGGGGACAGAAATTTGCTATAAAGAAGTAGCAGGCGATAGGTATGGAAAAAATCATGAAACAGGCTATAAGCCTTGTTCTCCCAGAAGATAGATAAATGGTTCATCCAAGATCAGCACTAAAGCTCTAATTTCAGACAAAGTTATAAACATAGGAGATAGGTCAGGGGAGATGGATTATCCCTTGTCTGGAAATGTCATGGATCTAGAATCCATTCTAAAGTGGTTCTCATGGGCCTGAAACCCAAGGAACCCCTGAGGAAAATTCCTTCCTTTGCTTAATTTTTGAGATTTTATTTTATCGTCTGCTTCCTATGGGAAACACAGAGTAGAAGCAAGAAAAAGCACAGAAATAAAAGTTAAGAGGAATTTTAATAGGTAAAAAGAGGGTAGCGTATGTTTAAAGGAGGGGAGAGTAGAGTGTTTTTGAAAGAAAAAAAGTAGCTTTTCAAATCATTCTTTAAAAACTTCAGGTGTCCATCAGAAACATTCTTCCTTAGGTGAAAAATATCCAGAATATATAAAATGATCCATATGCTAAAGCTGTGCACTGTAGGTTAGGTTTTAAGACCTTAACACATATATTTTATGTCCTTAAATTGGAGGAATTATTCAACAACAAAAAAAACTCCAACATATCAATTGTAGGATAAAGCTATTTATTATATGCTCATAATCCTGTTACATAAAACAAGATCCTTCTCTTAGGATCTTCAACAATGCTGAGATAAGCAAGTGTTAACAGTAGAATAAGCAAGACCACAGGAAAAAACCTGTGGCTCTGAGTGGGAGAAGAGGAGATCGCAGAAGCCTTGAGGGAGTGCCCAGCATTTGTGCTCTATCGTGAAGGATGAGAAGTACAGTTTGACAGCTGGGAAAAGACCAAGAAGGGCATTATGTGTGTAAGAGCTGGATGGTTCTTGCTGACAGGATGACTAGCTGTGTAAAGTCAGACCAGAAGAAGGCAGAAGAATTAATACCATCGCCAATCAGGAGAAAAAAGAGGGTTTTCAATCAGATAACAAATTGAGTAAAACATAAAAACCTTTGAAGACTTTATAGAGGAAGTAAGTGGTGGCTCAGGAACATGCTTTAAAGGAAGCACTTTGAAGGGTGTCTTTCAGAAGGTAAAGCCCATACATGAACAAGATCTTTATTCAATAGACCACTAAGTACAATTTACAGCTCCTGTTCTTAAACAAGTAAAGAATTTCTAAAATCTCATCGCTGCGCACCTGATTTCTTATTTTTCAAAGTTGTTCCTTATGGTTAAGCACCATCAACCACCAAAGTAAATGCACAAATTTTCAAAATTCCAGTAGCATTTCCAACCTGTATTCAACTTAGTAAAGACTCTCGACGGACCTATCAGGAAACAGTAAAAAATAGGGCCAGATGAGTAAAAGTTGACAAGGAGTAGTGAGTTCATCTATTGGTCACACAAACATTCCTGTATGTGCAGAACTGCGCTACTCATGAGAACATAGAGTTGAAAGGCCCTACGGAGTCGGCACCTTCAAGATACTTTCTTCAGTGTGGAAAACAGTGGAGCAGAGAGTACAAAAGCATTTAGGTACATACGTAATACTGTATGTGATACAAATACGTATACACTATTGACGAAGATTTATAATCAGAAGACAAAGTAGCTATAATGTAAATTCCACAAAAGCAAGGAAAATTATCTGGTTTTTGCCCTTATGTATTCCAAGCACCTTAAAAATACTCAATAAACAAACATGTATTTAGTGAGTACCTATTATTTGCCAGATTCGTTCTTGGCAATGGTGATAGAATGGTTAGAGTTAGATGTCGGATTAGGATTATAATGCTTGAATTTGAATCCTAATCTTACCTATTACCAACTGTAACTAAAACTAAATTTCCTAATGCAAAATGGGAATAATAAAGGAACCTACTTCTTGAGGTTGCTTTGAAAATCACAGGAAATAATGTACCTAAAATGCTCAGCACAATACCTTCTGCATGAAATAATGAATAAACACAGTATATTAAATTAATAAACATTCAATAAGATTGTAAGACTTGAACTAAACAGAAAATCAGCAGCCTATTAAAATAAGAAACAGATGTAATCACTAACTCTATTAGACCTATAGGTCTAGTGCTTCCCTCGTATACTGTGCTTTCCTCATTCACTAGTCCCCACTGGGCCTCCAGGCCTTGTACCTTGCTTATCTGGCCTATGGAGGTTGTGGCCTGCAAGCAGCTACCTAAAAAGGTCAGACACTGCAGGTCTTGGTCAGTTTGAGCTGCTATAACAAATTACTATACACGAGGTGGTTCACACAAGAAGCATTGTTTTCTCCCAGTTTTGGAGGCTGTGAAGTCTAAGATGGAGAACAGGGAGGGGCAGGCACTACTCCTGGTTTCCAGACAGCCGTCTTCTCATTATATCCTCCCAGGCTGGAGGAGAAAGCAAGCTGTCTCTTCACATAAAGTCCAATCCCAGCATGAGAGCTTCACTCTCATGACCTAATCCATTGCCTTCCAAGGAGGCATTAACTCTAAATAGTATCATATTAGGAATTAGGGTTTTGAATTTTAAGGGGTTACAAACATTGAGTTATAGCATTAAAACATGGAGGTATAGAGAAATAAAGATCCACAGGACAGTGAATCAATAAGAAATAGAAAGCAGGAAAGAGTCCTTAGAAAATTCCTCACTCTTCCTCCTGAAGGTCTTGAGTGACCAAGCAACTGGTTACACCTGGAAATATATTATCTCACTCAATTCATCAACTTGGGTATATATCAAGATCATATACATAGACCTGCTCAGGTAAATGATAAACTGAGGATGTGATGACCCACTGGGGATGCCACCCCATCCATTGCCGGGAGTCAGAACACATCACTCTCAGCAGGCATTGCTATTTAAGGTGAATGCAAACTACTTTGAACTCTAGGTCTACCTTGGAGAACTGATTAAAAGTGAATGGCAGACAGTTAAGTCCCATCATTTCATTTCTCCTCTAACTGATAGGCTCATGAAGGTCTGTGGTTTTCGCTCAAGTAGATTTTCACTATTACGATCTTTATCAGTTCCTGTGTTCATGAGATTTGGGAGTTGTTTCATATGTGGAATTATGTCCCAAGCATGGTGACACACAAGAAAGAAAAGATTTAGAAATAAAAAACTATGTTCTATTGACAGGTTCAACTGACCTTAGATTTTTGCGTAAATAACATCAAAATTTCAGCTTACTCATTTATAAAACAAAATAAGAACAATAATATAATTGATGTTAGAGTGGTTGTGCTTATACACCTATATAAGTAGCCCACAGAAGACAAATTATTTTATTGTATGTCTCATTTTTCCTTTTTAACAAAATACGAAGAGATTTCTGAGTAGAAAAAGAAAATTTAATACCTTGAAAAAATTGGAATATTTCTACCATGCTAATAATAGTACAATAAGATCTAAACATTAATTTCATTATAAGCAAATGTTAAGTGTGCCACTAATTTTTATGTGTCTTAAATCTGATTCATATTGTACCCTCTCTAAAACACAATCAAACGCATTGTGACCTCTGTAATAAACACATGGCCAGACCATACTTAAAAGCAAATAGTTGGTCTTTTATTTTCTGATGTTAAAGAATAAAAGCTATTTAATAGTTTTGTTCTTACTTAATCTAAAGTTAAACGCAAGGGAAATATGTCACTTTCAGTCTCTGATACTTGTATATATACCAGTTATGATTACACAGAAATCATTAAATCTTTTCTTTTAGTGTAGAGAAAATGAAGCCAACTCAAAATGGTTATCTTTTAAAAATTTGAGTTGCTGGTACTTAAAATAGTATCTTGAAAATAAATGGTGGCCGTTATTTATTAAATATTCTTTCTTAATTCTGGTGCTGGGAGTCAGGGGAGATTATTGCTGAGATCATTCTAGACCTAAATTTAACAATCAAAAATATAAAATGTTCAATAAACAAAAAAAATTGGACACAGCCCACTTAGTGGTATCACTTAGAAAGCCATATACAATTCCTTATTTTTTGAAATAATTTTTATTTCTAGAATTCTACATTCGGAATAATGGAAATACAGGTTGAGTTACAAACACCTGACTTATGTGCAACTCGCACTTATGAATGGAGGCTAGTCTGGTAATAAGTAAATGTACCTATTCCTACTTACAGATTCAACTTAAGAACAAACCTACAGAACCTATCTGGTTTGTAACCTGAGGACAGCCTGTACTATAATGTTTAATGACACAACCTAAGAACCTACTATACAGTCATTAATGCTAACATATTTTGACTTCTTCACATATTAATTAATTAGAATAAATTAACAAAATGTACCTAGAAATTAATTTTAATCACCGTGCCTTGTCTCTTGGTTGCAAGCAAATTAATAATATATTGCCCTTGCAATTTACAGAGGTATGATTAATGGTCAATATTAAAATTTCTAGAGGTCTTCTGGCAAAGTGAAAACCTGGCTGCCTAACTAAAAAAAAAAAAAAAATTCATCTAAATGCAATAAATCAGAATTACTGAAGGTAAGCCCTGTGAGATGGCCCATCTGGTCAGGCCTAGAAGTGTCAAGTATTGTCCCAAGCACTTTAAGCTGCCAGCCTCTTTATCAGCCTCTCTCTTTCCAGTCACGCTCCTGTTCAGGTCTTTGCTACATGCTCTGCTGATTACCTTGGAAAAGGGCAATGCTGTAACTGTTCAACTGACCTTTCAGTTTATTTTCTCTTGTGTAATATGAAACATGAGCTAACACAGTCTTAGTCTACTGATTTCTAGGAAGAATTCTGACTTAATGTTTCAACAGCTCTTGGCTCAAATAACACTCTGCTCTTCTGCATTCAGGTTTCTCTTTTTGGAAAAATTACATGGCAAAGAGCAGAGGGATGGACTGGAGAGATAGAAGCTTTGGATCTTCTGCTACAAGGACTACAGTCTGCACAGTAGTGTGCCCCTGAGAACCTGGGGTCAACTAACTTGCCCAGAAGTGATGCCAGCCCACTAGAATCTTCTTAATGGACTTTGATTTTATCAGTGAATACTGACAGCAGTGGTGTTTATGTCTTTTCTATTGTTGATACGAATGTCATTATTATTCAAATACTGTCAAAAATTCTATACTCCACATGGGGGAAAAAAAATAGAAAGGGAGGTTAATGAGTCAAAGATAACACTTTCCAGACCCAACTTGAACATATTCGCTGTGTGATCTTTGAGGAGACAAACATACGAAGATTTAGGTTCCTCTTTCGTAAAATGAAGAAGCTAAACCAAAAGGTCCCATCCCAGGTGTAAGAACTTATAATCTAAACCTTAAACTTCCTTCATTCTTAATTGAGTGCTAAATTGTCCCAAGCCAGAAAGAAAATATTCATTCTAATACAAAGGTCATTTTAGACAACACCCACATATACCAAAAAGTATATATTTTACCATGTATAAGTAACATAATTTTATGCGCATCTTTTTTTTTTCTTTTGAGACAGACTCTCACTCTGTCACCCTGGGTAGAGTTCTGTGGCATCATAGCTCACAGTGACCTCAAACTCCTGCACTCAAGTGATCCTGAGTGATCCTCTTGCCTCAATATCCTGAGTAGCTGGGACTCCAGGTGCCTGCCACAATGCCTGGCTACTTTTTATATTTGTAGTAGAGATAGGGTCTCAGTCTTGCTCAAGCTGGTCTCGAACTCCTGGGCACAAGCAACCTACCCGCCTCAACCTCCCAAAGGACCTATATTTTTTTTTAAATGATGATCATAAGCCATCTTTGAAATGTAAAAGATACAGCAAATAAAACAAAAGAAGTATTCACTCTATAGAAAGATAAGAATTTGTAAATAGGAAAAGTGTTAATTATAATGACTAATACCTTAACTGAATTTTTAGTATGTTCCAGGCATTGTTCTAAAGGGCAGAGAAATATTAAGCTCTCATAATAACCCAGAATTGGCTCTTGGATTATTATTATTATGACCATTGCACCCATGTACAAAATGAGGAAGCAAAGCAATTGTGCTCAAGGTCACAGAGCTTATATGTGGTTAAAGGTGGAATGTAAACTTCATTCTTCAGAATGTAACCCAGTGTGTTTACAGTTTACAGTTTTCCAGCTGACTTGAACTTCGATACTAAATTTAAATGATCTGTTACTTAGTATTTCTTAAATAATTTTACTAAGACAAACAGAAAGAAAAAAAAAGTCTGCTATAGGCAAGAGTGACACAAATGGTCAAAAAAACCAAACCACAAAAAACGCTCACTTAAAAAAACCTTACAATGTATCATTTACAATAACTAAACAAAGTCATGAAGCATTTTACCTTTTTCTATTTTATTGTTTTAAATCTAACAAGGAGCAAAAACCACATGATTCTAACTGCCCACAGAATTTTTATTTGGGAGTAGGTGAGTCTATGACAATGAACTTGAATTAACTGAGGTAAAACAAGATCTGGAAGCATGAACTACTTTAAATTCACAGTTTATAATAGTATGAAGTACTATTTTGACCATTGGAAATTATATATCAGAGCTATAAGAAGTACTAGTTATATCTCTTACCTACAGTTCCAAACTAGATGGTTATTGTATCCAGTGTGAGACAAAAACTAACAAACTAATTTTTTCACCTAAAAAAAATCATCAAAGATCAGAAAAGATTTAAATTGGCACCTACAAATCAACACACCAATATACATATGAATTTATTCACTATAGCTAGCCAGTTATGAATGTTGTTATGTCAGAAACGGGATGCATGGACCCTCTTCCTTTCTTTGGGATGTGGCAGGCACTGTTCTCTGGCTCCTTTTCTCTCCCCCACCCCCATCTTTCCCTCTCTCACTCCCTGCTCTCTGAACTCTTCTCCCTCTCTCTTTCTCATCTCTTCCCACCACTATTTCCTCCCTCTCTAATATAAAAGAAACTTATACTTTTATATGCTAAAAAAAGAAACGGGATAAATGAATCAATTTCTACTTTGACAATGGCATAGGACACACTATATTAATACATGTCAAAGAATCTAAGCAGATAGATAGATAGACAAAAAAAAATCCTCATATTTGGACTAAATAGCCATGAAATTTCAAAGGTCTGTCAAACACTGCTGACAGTTCTCTGCTTTTACTAAGAGAGTCAAAGTTTTCAAATTCTATTGGCCCTAAAACTACAAAAATCAAAAACTTTTCATAGTGATTCCCAGCGTATTGGCAAGATCCCTTTTAAGTTATAAAAATTCAAGCTTTATGTCTATATCTGCCCATCTAGATACATACATATCTAAATCATCTTATATCATTCATGCTTATACACTCACACTGTATATGTCTTATACTACGTATGCATATCTCCATGAATTTCTTTTTTTTTTTTAATCTAACTTAGACCAAAAAAAAAAAAAAAGGCCTGAAAACACAGGTACAGTTTGGCAAATACCATGGTCTTCCATATTGTTTGCATGCCTCTGTTTATAATTTCTCCAAAATTGCATATATTATCCTTTTAAATATTTACCCAAATTAGGATTGAGATAAGGTATTTAATGTTACTGAGAAACATTACCTTGTAGGTTTCATAATGATGTATGGATGCAAAATAACATTTGTAAATTTCATTTACCATATTATCAAGTCCCCTCCAAATTAAACTACTATATCCAAGACCACAGTGCTAAAAACAGATTTAAAAGAAAACCCACAGTTAAATGTACTAGTACTAGTCCATTCTAATACAACTAGATCTGTTTGCTAACAAGGTCCTACTGATATTTAATTTAGTAGTGTATTCAGCGTTGATAAAATGAAAACTTTCAATTCACCTAGGCCTTTTCTCTGTTCCCAGAGTGCTTTGACCACAACACCTACTGAAACAGGTAATTAAAACCAGAACACCTACTGGAACAGGTAATTCAAAACCAAAACTAGTGAAACTGTGAACTTACATAAGCCTCCTCAATACTTATGGGTCAACTGTTTTCAAGTTGGCAAAATTACCCAAATGGTATAATCATAAGAGTGTTATAAATTTCTCTTCTCACATAATTTCCTTACCTGATTATATTTGCCATAAAGTTAAGGAGCCTACTTTGTTTAACTTTATGTCCTCAGCATCTTGTATAATGTCCCTTAAGAAACAAAGACTAAACAAATGATTCTCTCAATGTATTTTACCAGAAGATACCTGTAGGGTGGGAAAACTGCTTAACAATTTGGGGTGATTTCAGTAATTGCATAGGAAATAAGCATTTCCTATGTACCTAGTATTGTGCTAAGTGTTTTACACATAATACCTCATTTAATTCTCTCAATTCTATGTATTAGGAATTCTGTACTCATCGCACAAGTGAAGAACCCAAGGATCAAAAAAATTACTTGATGCACATCCCTCAGAAAGTTATTGGCAGAACCAGAATTCTTAAAAAATCTCTTTAACTTCATGTTAAAATACACTTAAAAAGAGTCCCCAGCATAATAATGACTTCTAAGGATGTTTAATTCAACTCAATTTCAAATCCCTTTTGAGAATTCTCAAAATTCCTTAGCTGGGCATTGTGGCAGGTGCCTGTAGGCCCAGCTAC
>CAUYQV010092529.1:0-12687 GCA_963574575.1 Galagoides demidoff | reverse complement strand
AGGGAGGGGGATTGGAGGGATCACTTCTGAGGTTTATCTTATAAGGGTACAAGTGAATCTTTCTAAGAGCAGAATGTGAATGTTTTAAAATAATAACTAAGAAAATGACATGAAGGCTATGTTAACCAGTTTGATGGAAGTGTTTCAGATTGTGAAAACCCCACACTGTACCCCAGAAGTGCATTAATGTACATAGTTACCATTCAATAAAAAAAAATTAAAAGAAAATTAAATTAAAAAATTATATGTATGCATATGTATATACAAATATATATATTTAAATTAGCATACTAGCAGGGGAGCCACAAACTATAGCCTTGTGCCCGAATCTGGCTCACCAATGCCTGCATTTTATGAATAAATAATATAGCTACTTTATTCATATGCTGTATTGTGAACTAAAATAAAATCTTAAATCTTTAGATCCCCCCCTCACCACTGCCACAATGGCTGACTGACTAGACCCCCTTCCTGCCCAGTGGACCAGGGGATCCCCTAAACTGTGTTGCTAAGTATGATAAGGGAAATCAGATATTCCATATCATGTTCCCCTCTCTTCCTAGATGTTTTTTATTACTTATTAACAGGCATATGTAAGACTTATTTGCAGGTTCTCAACATAAACAACAAACTCCTTGAGTCTGGGCACATGTCCTGCAGTTTGTCTCTCATTAATAGACCCTTATCTTAATCCAAGCATTCTTTTTTACTGACTCCTAATCTTTTAGACAGAGCCTAACTCATTTAGTAAATCATCAACTGAAGAATCTTTATACCCACCTATAATCTGTGAGCCCTCACTTTGAGATGTCCCAGTGATACAGGGTTCCCCCATTCAGGAATGGACAGTGACCCCCATTTTCTATGCCTGGGTGAACTCAGAAATCAGTCTCATCACAGAATCTCATCTTCAGGCACAAACGGGACCTTCCCAGGCCACATCCTCTGGGTTCAAGGAAGGTCAGGAAAAAAGCAGCCTGATTGGCATCTCACCTCTCATCTGGGCAGTTCCTCCTGGAGTAGGAAGCACACACATACCCTACTGCCTCACCTGGGGCAAAGACTACAAAGATTGTTTTCTGCCTACAGGCTTCAGGCCAATTGTGATATGCTTTGGATATGCAATCTCCAGCTGCCCACCCCCCATGCATTCAGGATAGGAAAAGCAGTATATAACCCCCAAGAAGGCCCACATGGGCTTCCCCCTTGGGTTTCCATCCCTTGCTGTGCCAGATGTTCTGTTCCTCCTCTTTCACTTATTTATTTATCCCTTTTGTCTTTCAATAAACTCTGTCATTTTGCTTACTTGTGTGGTCTGTGGTTTCATTCTTCCAACCTGAAGACTAAGGACCCAACAAAGACATTCTAGCTCTAGTGGCTTTTGGGGCTAGAGAATCCTTCCACACATTGATTTATGGGTTTGCCTGTAATTCCCCTCTCCCTGAAATGTATAAAGCCAAACCATAGCCCCACTGCAGCACGTCTGCTTGCTCAAGGCTTCTAGCATGTGGCTCCAGGGCATGATCCTCAAATTTAGCTCAGACTAAACCTCTTCAAATTATTTTATAGAGTATGACTTCCTTTCCATTGACAGTATGTTTGAATATATATATTTATACATAAAATGAATATATGGCTGCTTTTGTATGATAATGACAAAGTTGAGTGATTGTAATCGAGACCATGTGACCCACAAAGCCTAAACCACCTTCTCACAGGTTTTTTTAAAAAAGGAAATTTGGCAGTATCAGTGTTGGACTATTAATTGATTCCCTCATTCAGAGAACACATTTTTTTACTTACTATATTTATCAGTTTTAATATAATCACTGATTGCTATGTCACTAAAAGATTAGGGGTTTTTGTTTGTTTGTTCTGTTTTTCCAACATGGCAGGAAAGATATATTTGCCTTAGGATGATTCAAATTTCTGGTCACGAGGATACAGTTAGGTATATAAAATAGAAGCATTTTTCTAAAACGTAACCAGAATATAGGTCATCTTCATTTAAAAGTCATCATAATTGTAAGTAATCATCATTAATGCACAGGGAAGTGTCAATCCTATGAATGGCACTTCCTGTGATAAAGAGCCTTTTCCAGGCTAGATAATGGAGCAGTTGATAACCACTCAACTAAAGGATGTTTTTCTGATTTGTAGCTAAAATGTGAATAGCAGCAATTTTCACATGATCATTTCATTCTTTAGATTATTTGCAAAAAGATCACATAAGAGGAAAATAAAAACCTCTCTCTAGAATTTTAAATATCTCTTCCCACCAGAAGGGTTCTTCATATAACAGTAGCTTAAGCATCACCTTTAACCAGTTCTTAACTTTTTTTAGTACTGGCTTTTACCAAAAAGGTTTCTTAACATCATGCTCATGTTCAGCAATGTTGTTGAGTGGTCCACTCTATTGAAATTAGCAGGTAAAGAGAAGAGATAAGCAATTCATGCCTTCTCTTTACTGAGCACCACATATAAAATGTGTATAAAGGCTGGATGTATTTACATAATGCCAAAGAGTTAGAAGTTTACACTGCAGTAACACTTCTTGCAAAGAACAAAGGTTTTTTAAAGTAACATCTAAACTGAATAATATAGAGGACAAAAAATGCAAATATATAAATCATTCCTCCCCTTCTAATTTGTTTTTATCTTATAATAATTTTCCCGTAATTCTGAAAAGATTAAATTGAGCTGATCTTAATTTCTAAAATTGTTTTGGATGGGCAAGTTACTAGTAGTCCTATATAAGATGAGAGTTGCTAATTTGTAGAGTTCTATTCCAGTAATATACCTAAGTACATGTGCAGCACATCTGGCCTTCACCATATTCTCTTGCTGATACAGAGTTGCCCTGTTCAGAGCTGGCCCCATATTATCCACTTGGACAAACAGGCCATTCTAGACCCATGTCTGGACTCAATGAAGATCAGAGAAAACCAGCCTAATCAGTATCTCATCTGGACAGCAGCTCCTAGAGTAGAAAACATACATCCTGCTACTTCACCTGTGCCAGGGACTGTGATGGCCACTGGGACTGTGATATCATTTGTTAATATATTCATTTGCTAATCAGCATGGGCAGAATGTTTTCTGTTCCCTGGCTCTTGGCAATGTGTGGCCTATATTTCCAAGATCCCCTACTGGCAGGCAGTATATGAACCTCTAGACAAAAACCCAGGGGACTTCCCACTTGAGCTCCCCACCCTCTGCTGCTGGTGACTCTGGTGCCCTGCTTTCCTTCTCTATTCTTTTCTCTGATGAAGTCTATCTTGCTGCTTATCTGCATGGTCAGTAGGTTCATTTTTCGAATCTCCCAGATTAAGGACTTTTCGGCAGAGAGAAATTCCAGAAACACTGTGATGATTTGTTTAGTGCTGTGATAATGAACTATTTGTGTCTCTACTCAAAAGCTTCATTTTTATACATGTGCACATACTTTGGCAGTCTAACTTGTTACAATAGTACACAAGGAGAGTGAAATCTCAGATTCCTCCACTTAAGACATATCCTCTCTCAATTTGAAACACCTCACTTCCTTTCTCTGAAGATTTCAATTTAATTTCTGCACCACTAATAAAATGGCCTCAAATTGCATAGTGATATTTCATTAACTTAATTACAAATCAGATAATCCTTCATCAAACTTGTAAATTAGAAACACAAAATGAACTCAGTGTATCTAATTCATGCTTTGATTCTCCAACATTCACTGTCGATTTAAAGCTCTGAATTCCTCTATTTAAATATCTGTCAGTACAGCCTTAACCATTCATTCATCACTTATCTATTTTGAGATTTTGTTTGATTGAATCCTTGATGGTCATCACTCGAACTTCAGTCAATTCCCATTGACTATTGACATTGTTCCACTGACAAGTGTGTTTACTCTCCAATATCTATCTTTAATAAGGTTCTGTCTTTCTTATTCAGATACAATGTTTCCCCGTTGGTATTTTAGTTGAATGGACAGATGAAAGCATTATTAGTCCAGCTAATATTAGGCAGGCTTTCTTATGCTAGGGAAATGTTTTCCATATCATACTCAAGGTAGTAAAAGAAAAAAGATACATGCTTCAAACACATTTTTTTTGCTTCTTTTCTATTTTTAAAGTAACATATGTTCATTATAGAAAATTTGTATAATGCAAACACGACCAAGAAAATAACTATGACAAGTTTAATGCGCTCACTTTTAAAACACACAGTTGCAATTACAATGTATATCAAGGTTTACATCACACTTTATTGTCTGAAAATTATAGATTGACATTATACCTTGTCATAAAAAAATCTCCAATGGCTATTTCAAATGCCTGACACTCTCAAATTGACATGATAGAAAGAAAAATAAAATGAAACACCTTAACTGGAAATACAGAAGAGAAAATGTGGCAATATTTAAAATGTAGAAAAAAAAATATTATAGCACTGAACATAATTGCACAGAGTAGCACTGAAGAATTTTGTTGTACGACAAACTAATTCACACATTTATACAACAGATGCTGTAACTCTTCAAATGTGTAATGGCATACCTTTATCAATTTCTGCATATTTCAATTAAATCTCTAGAGAGTAAAACTGATCACTGCACTCCAAGTGTATAATTAAACCATAAGGTAATATCTAATTGAATAGAAAATTGACTTAGTTGACTAAATTGGAATTACTGCATTCATTTGAACAGACACAGCACTGAAAGAAGTGACAAAAAGAATGACTAAAATTCACATATTCAAAGACAATTAGACTCTGGGGTGAAGAGCAGAAATATAAAATATGTTAAAATACTTATAAAGAAATAGTTATAGGACAGTTACTAACATTAAAACATCGTAATTAGTTCTAAGGCTAAATTTAGTAGAAATGAGGCAATAACTTTGGGGAATAGGTTACTGTTTTTGTTTAGATGAAAATCACTTCTCAAGCATTTTAAAGTTTTTATTTGTTTATTTCTTTCTTTCTTTTCTTTTATTTCTCTCCTTCTCAGTGGCTTTTTATTTAAACTGGAGCCGGTGTCTCAATCCCAGTTTTCTCATCTTCTTTTTTTCCCTTTTATTGAGTCATATTCACATAGATCATGAATACATTCATGCATTTGTAGGGTACAAGGTGTTGATTTTTTATACAATTTGGAATGCTTACATCAAACTAATTAATATAGCTTTCATCTCATTTACTTAGTTATTGTGTTAAGACATTTATGTCCTATACTTGATGGGAGGGGGGAGGTTTGACAGAAGGAGGCTCAACGGTGGGGCCACACCTATAGAGCATATGGCAAAGGTACAAGTCAAATCTGTTTTTTTTTTTGAACAGTGTTAAAGTTTATGAGAACAACTCAGTTGACTAAAGAAAACTGCTGATGAGTCTAAACTTGTGTAATGCACATAATTATATTCTTTCTTATGCCTAGGATGTAATTTATCCAACTATAAACAGTTATTATGCAAGTTAATGTTTTCACAGGGAGGCTGATCAGATAAGAAGGCACAGATAAGTCATTGTTATCATTTTCTATTTCAGGGTAGGACATAAGAGAAAAGCAAAATACTATTTCTTTTTCAAGTATCAGATGCTCCGATGTGAATGGATTAACCCCCCTAACATGCTCTTGTTGCCCTGCCTTCACACAGATGTGATGCTGTCGGGGGCATGGATAACATTTTACCAGGGTTTTCTTTCTGATGGTTCCATTCAAGCAGGCTTTCCCTTCATGATCAAAAGATGACTTTAGTACCAGGACACCCTACAGTTTCTCACTTTAAAACTCAACCCCCCAAATCTGGATTCTTTTCCAGTTTTCAGTCACAGCCTCCTTGCTCTCATTGGTCCCAGATGGTCCAGGTCCCCCTTCTGGCAATGCACTAACAGGCACAGGCCTACATCACATGCCCACTACTGCCAAGAGTTAATTATGTGTTGGTTTTTAAGAAAGAAATCATTTTCTGGATGTCAGAAAAGTGTCACGTTTGGCTAAGTAACACAGAGAAGAGATTTATGTGCAGTGTGTATGCATTGATGGTGATTATTTTTACTTAAGAGGCATGTTATTTATAACAAAACCAATGCCTCTCCAAAGTTACCATAAATTGGCATTTTGTCATGTAGTAAAGTGCACAAAAATTGATTACAAATTGGTATGTGTGTGGTGGGTACTTGGTAGCAAAAAAATGGGTTGGTAATAAGAAATATATTTTTGTAATTGTTAAAATTTTGAGCAGATTTTGCAGTTTATCTGGGATCCTGTCATCTACCCAAGTCATGCCGGAGAAAATGACTTTGCCTGAAATCTCAACACTCTTGATGCCCGTTAGGGCATCTGGCCGAGAGGAATGTTCACTGGCCAGGACGTGTAGTCAGAGACGTAGTCCTCTGAAAGGGGGAAAACATATTGGCAGCAGACAGTCCGAGACTGCTGAGTAGATAGAGATACAGGCCCTGGAAGAAATGCAAGTCTCGATTAAAGTTTGGAGTCTCCTGTTGAGTTATTAAGAGTCATCAAATTGGCCAAGGAACAGACTGAATGTACAAGTGGGTTCTCCTGGTAACATTAAATGCTAAACATAATATTAAATATTAATCACTTAAATTTAGAACACAAATGTGGTACGTGCACTTGGTTATGTTTCTCAAACTAGCGACTCCATCTCATTTGTGATCGGGATTAATCAGATCTTCCAGAGAGAAAGATACCACAGGCAGTCCAAAGTCCACCCACTCCATGAATCCTGATAAATTCTCCCTCGGGCGATATAAATTTTACATATCAGTGAAAGAAGAGAGATGAAATATGACTCTTTTGCTTCCAAATATTTAATTTTGAGATTGGTTATGTTAGTTATCAATAATTTATTATCACTAAAATACAATTTCCAAGTCTCAAATAAGTTGTTTTAGTATCAAATGCTATCATGCATTTAAAAAATGAAGTGTCTTGTATAGAGCATGTGTCCAATAATGTGCTTGTGGTATTCTGATGATAAAGATAGAACTGTTGACTATGATCATTTAGTTAGCATTTTTTTCTTCTCCACTTCACCTATATTCTATCCTTACCATTATCAGATATTGTCATTGACCATCAAAATGGGTGTATACTCTTCTCAAAAGGAAATAGCCAAATGTTCTTCTTTACTAAGTTCTTTGAATTGAATTGGGTTGAGTCAGTTGTTATTTATTTGTCTTATTGAATTAGTTTCTCAATATTCCTAACTTGAGTACTGTGAAATTGATATATGTGTTTGATAACAACCAGACAAAAGAAAAAAGTAAAATACCAAGGATTACTTGCCCACACAATAATGAAAAGGAAAAAAGAGAGAGAATATGATGGTCAAAAGGCAATAATGAAGGGAAACCATCCAACATTATGAACTGATGAACTGACAAAATGCATGTCCATTTAATGGAGTTTAGTTGTCAATGAGAAGCAAGGAGGTAATGATACAGGGTCCAGGAGTGATGGACTTTTAAAACATTAACCTAACTGAAAGAAATGTCAAAAAGAGCTACACATTGTGTACACCACTGTACAGGAAATGTAGAAATGGAAACATTTATAGAAATAAGAAGTAGATTATGGGTTGCCAAGAGCTTGGGAGAGAGGAGAATGGGAAGTGACTCTTTGAGGAAGATAAACCCATTTTGAAAAGAGATAGTGGTGATGGTGAACAATTCTGTGGATATACTAAAAACCAATGAATTGCAAACTTTAAAAGTGTGAATTTTATATCTGATTTTACCATAGTAGGAAAAAATGGGTAATTACATGAAGGATAGGTTAATTTGTTCCACTATACTAACCATTTTATATTAAAGATATTGTAACATCATGTCATACACCTTAAATATACACAATAAAAATTATGTTTTAAAAAGGAGAATTTTATCAGATATGAATTTTATTTTAGTAAACCTTTTGCTCTATAAAGAAAATCAGAAAAGCTCAATGATGACCAAAGAAGAAAAGACTGAGATTCCAAAAAATTAAAATGTAAAACTTTAGATTTCTTTTGACTGTTAATCCCTAACTGTTGGTAGACTAGAAGAACAGAGAATGAAACTCTGAGTTATTACAGCCATTGTTCCAGTTACACAAAGCAAAGCTAAACCTGACCAACTTGAAACAGAAGTGGCTTATTCTTGTGCTGTGGCTGTGTCTGTAATCCATCTACTCCTTTACTTTGAATCTCCTCATACTCACTTCTACTAATGTGAGCTCGACAAAAAGTAGACTGTGAATTAACTGGATATTAAATAACGTCATACATCCTCCCTAGGTTATGTAGTTATTTCATCAGTAAATTTTATACGTTTATTTTTATAAAGCATCCCTAAGTTGGCAACATAACTGGCTCCAAAATGATTTGAAGAGCAGGGAAGAACCAAGGAGGACATTTGGTCCAATGATGTCATCAATGGTTTTCTTTAAAGCCATCAAAGAAGCCTTACTCAGTGATAGATCAGTAACCCAACTCCTGAATTGGGATTCCGTATCCAGTCCAGGTGCTGCCACACTGGTCGTTTCTACTTAAGTGGACCCTCCGACCCTGTGCATTCTTTTGCCTTTCCACTTTGCTTTAAATCTCAAGAAAGTACTTTATGTGCTAACAGAGTCATTACTAAATCATAATTAAGAATAGTTGAGCAAAGTTTTGGTTATGTTATGACATAAAGGATCTTCCCTACTACTGTGGAGGAGGTCTCAACTGGCCCACAATAGTCTGCTGAGGGGGGCATCGGTGTAATGGTGTTCCACCTGCTCCCTGGGTGAACACAATGATGATGGAATTACCAGGGGCAAATGTGAAGAAGGCAGGTGCTTATATCCTTTGAACAAATATCTTCACACTATCATTTAACATAGACATAGTCAGTGGATTACTTTTCTTATTTTTCTTTTTCTTTTTTTTTTTTTTTTTGAGACAGAGCCTCAAGCTGTCCCCCTGGGTAAAGTGCTATGGCATCACAGCTCACAGCAACCTCCAACTCCTGGGCTCAAGTGAGTCTTCTGCCTCTGCCACCCAAGTAGTTGGGAGCACAGGCACCCGCCACAACGCCTGGCTATTTTTTGGTTGCAGCCGTCATTGTTGTTTGGTGGACCTGGGCTGGATTCGAACCCGCCACCTTAGGTGTATGTGGCTGGCGCCTTAGCCACTTGAGCCACAGGCCCTGAGCCTTTTGGGGTTTTTTTGCCAGGGCTAGGTTTGATCCTGCCACCTCCAGCATATGGAGCTAGCGCCCTACCCTTTTGAGCCACAGGCACCACCCACGTTTCTTATTTTTCCAAGTGTACCCTGGGTTTTCTTCATTTCATCATTCTTTGTCATCTTTGTAAATATGTTTGTTCTAAGACTCTGCATCATATTTAATTCCACCTGTTTAAAGCCACCTGTTTGCACCGATGGCAGCTTGCTCACTTTCATGCAAGAGCTAAAGGTTGAGCTCTAACAAAACATGAGTTAAACAGTCACTTTGCTTTGATTCTGCAAGTATAAAGTGGGTTAAAGAATCAGAGAGAACAGATGTCTCTTCTTCAACATTTTATTTCACTGTTTTTTCCTCCAATAACTTTTTAGAAAACATGATATGAGATTCTTTTCACTGAACATTATGTCTGTGCTTGGGTAAGATGAGCCTTCCTATTCCTCTCTCTAATACGCCACTTACTGTACACATCATTAAGCAGATAAGAGCCACAGTCTGCAGATTCTACCTCACTTCACCTGCATTTTAACTTCACAACATTTGCTCCAGGGCACAGCTGGAAGCAGGAATCTGATAAGAGAGTAGATAACTGTCTTCACTACTGATATGATATAAAAAATAAGCACTATTTTTGTTCTTATCAAAGCATTCTAATAAACAAGCAACATGATAATGCACACATTTTTCTCAATCTCAATCAACTGTTTAAGTATTTATTGGACCATCTCCTTAGAAAATGCGCAGGGAGAAGAAAAGGCATCTAAAATTTGGGCAGTAAGATAGTGGTATATTAAAGAAAAAGCAGCCATTTATTAACACCTACAACAGGAAAGGCTTTTCATCAGGCATTTGTACTTATCTAATTTAATTCTCACAATAATGACCCTTTTTACATAAAAAATACTGAACCTTGGAAAACTTAATTAACTGGGCAAACATTAGACAATTAAGAGAATAGTAGAGAATTCTTATGGGAGACAAATTGGTGAATACGATTTGGCAGTAAAATGTTGAAACAGCTGCTCCAGGAAACATGAGGCCACAGGGTCACTACACACCCCACCTGGTCTGACCCGTTTCACACAGAGGAGGTAATTAAAGGGGGAGCTTCTGACATTACTTGAAGTATCAATATTTATTTTTTCCATTATGAGAAATAATTGAGGTCTGAACATGGCAAATTCAAGAGCACACGTCTCCTGTCTCTTCTCTAGGAAGCCACTATTGCTTCTTTCTGCCTTGACAGTGTCAGTGAGCAGAATATTGTGAGAAATCATAGCAGCAGCATAACAGCTTCTAGCTACAGAGACTGGTGCAGACCCACCTCTGAGATGACGACCTCCAAAGAGCTTAAAGAATATCATGGGGTTTGACCAAATTTGATCAAGTCCCCTGGTCTTCTATGAGACCCCATTATCATAGCAAATATTTATATAGGTATGATTTTATTTGAAAAGTAATTGTGTGCCATTTTCCCCCAATTCTTTTATCATAGTAATTAACATAAAATTTACCATCTTCACCATCTTAAGTGTACAATTCAGTGGTAAGTACATTCATGTTATTAGGAAACCATCCATCTTCAGAACTCCTTTCACCTTTCCAAACTTAAAATATTTGCCCATTAAAAATAACTTTCTAGCCAATGTAATCAGGCAAGAGAAGGACATAAAAGGCATCTAAATGGGGACAGAGGAGGTCAAACTCTTGCTCTTTGCTGATAATGTGATCTTATTCTTAGAAAACCCCAGAGACTCAACCATAAAACTCCTGAAAGTGATCAGGAAATAAAGTAATGTCTCAGGGTATAAAATCATTGTCCACAAATCAGCAGGCTTTGGATACACCAATTACAGCCAAGTTGAGAAGCTAATCAAGGACATAATTCCCTTCACAGCTTCAAAGAAAAATGAAATGCCTAGGAACATACCCAACAAAAGAGGTGAAGGATCTTTACAAAGAGAATTATGAACCCCTAAGAAAAGAAATAGCAGAGGATGTTAACAAATGGAAGAACACATCATGCTTTTGGCTGTGAAGAATCAACATTGTTAAAATGTCTATTCTACCCAAAGCAATCTACAGATTCAATGCCATGCCCATTAAAGTATCAGCATCATAACTTCAAAAACTGAAAAAAATAAAATAAAAAAAACAGTACTATGTTTTGTATGGAACCAGAAAAAAAACCTCATATACTACGGCTATTCTTAGTAATAAAAACAAAACCAGAGGCATCACCCTACCAGACTTTTGTCTATATTACAAATCCACAGTAATCAAAACAGTATGCTATTGGCACAAAAGTAGAGACACAGAATATTGAATAGAATAGAAAACCAAGAGATGAATCAGTCTCTACTTACCATCTGATCTTTGATAAACCAAGCAAAAGCACACAGTTGGGAAAAGGATCCCCAAGCAACAAATGGTGCTGGGGGAACAGGATAAGCACATGGAAAAGACTGAAACTGGACCCACACCTTTCACCACTTACAAAAATTGAATCAAGATGAATAAAAGATCTATATCTAAGACACAAAACAAAAATCCCTAAATAAAGTGGGAAAAACACTTGATGATGTTGGACTGGGGAAAGATTTTATAACAAAGACTTCAGCGGCCATTGCAACAACAATTAACAAATGGGACTTAAGCTGAAAAGCTTCTGGACAGCTAAGGATACAACAGATAAAGTAAAAAAGACAACATTCAGAATGGGAAAAGATACTTCCAGGGCATGAAACCAACAAAGGGTTAATACCTAGAATTTACAGAGAGCTCAAATTAACAAACAAAAAAAGAGCAAACAATATCATCTACTGGGACAAGAGATATGGAACTTTCTTGATGAAGATAGAAGAATGGCTAATAAACATTTGAAAAAATGTTCCCCAACCCTGATCATTAGAGAAAGGCAATTAAAAACCACCCTAAGATATCACCTCACCCCAGTAAGAATAGCCCACATCACAAAGTCTCAAAGCTGCAGATGCTGGCAGGGATGTGGACAGAAGGGAACATTTTTAAACTGCTGGTGGGACTGCAAACTAACACAACCTTTTTGGAAGAAAGTACGAAGTATCCTCACAGAACTCAAATTAGACCTCCTATTTGATGCTGCAGTCCTATTACTATAAATCTACTCAGTACAAAAAAAATCCTTTTATCATAAGTATGTTTGTATTAGATGGTTTATTGCAGCTCAATTTACAATCATCAAAATGTGGAAACAACCTAAATCCTCACTGTAGGAGACTGAAAACTAGGCTTATAGAAGCAGCCACTGACTTGAAAAAGGGGCTGGGGGCAAGACATCTCCTAGCTGGCATGGAGATGTTTTGTAGCCCAGAGACAAGCCCTCTGTGGGTTAACGAGACATAATTTGTAGCTTGTTAGCAAATAAGTGCTATACTTTGTAACATTTGTAGGGCACCTGGATGGGAGTTGAGCCCCAGCTGGGGGGAA
>CAUYQV010092523.1:0-19278 GCA_963574575.1 Galagoides demidoff | reverse complement strand
GAGCCTCAAGCTATCCCCCTGGGTAGAGTGCCATGGCATCACAGCTCATAGCAACCTCCAACTCCTGGGCTCAAGCGAGTCTCCTGCCTCTGCCTCCCAAGTAGCTGGGACCACAGGCGCCCGCCAGAACGCCCGGCCATTCTTTGGTTGCAGCCATCATTGTTGTTTGGCGGGCCCGGGCTGGGGATTCGAACCCGCCACCTTAGTTGTACATGGCTGGCGCCTTAGCCGATTGAGCCACAGGCGCCAAGCCCATTGTGCAAACATTTGACTGATGTTTGTGAAATGAAAAATGTCTCTATGAATCCCCAATTGTCTCTATTTAACAGAGGCAGGCACAAACCATTGACTATGGCAGTGTTTCTTTGTTGGCTTCTGAACACATACTAACTCTGTCACATATAACAAAGAATTCAACCTTCTCCCTTAATCTCAAGTCCCTCCTTAGCTCATCCCTGGCATTGAGGTCCTAATTGGACAATACATGGACAGTAAGAAGAATGAGGCCCCAGATACTAGTGACTACCCAGAAGAGATTGTTTCCAGAAAGATGGAGAGGATTGCTATGCATGCCTCTCCTGCCCTGCCCCCTGATGTAGACACACACACAAACACCTACCACCAAGGCTGGCAAAGGGAGTCGGACTCAAATCCACCCCCAAAGGATCTGGTTTGCTGTCATTAGAACCAGCTGCAGCTTCTGCTTTTTAACTATTTTTGAACTACTAAAACAATAATCTTATAAGGGTCAACCCTTATTTGAGGATAAACCAGAAAGTTGTATAAATGAACAAAGAGCTTGGGAACAACCTACCCTTCCATCAAGGTGATTTCCCCGATGTGTGTGTTGGAGGGGAAGGGCTGGGATGTGATGACAACTGCAGGATCAGCAACCTAATCAATTTTTCTGTACAGAGAATGTGTGAACTAAAGGATGGGAAATGAGAATAGAAAGAGGAAGGAAAAAGAAGTAGGATAAAGCCAAGAAGCCAGAAGTTGGCACTTAATTACTCATCAATGTCCAGGAAAGAACAGCACGAAATTGGTGCCCACACAGATGTGACCTGCTGGGAGGTGGCGGCAGTTAACAAGGCCCCACCCTGGCTTATATGAAATACCCCTTAGAAGGTCAGCCTCCCTTAACTCTCAGGATACACTCACCAACCAGCCTACTGTTGACTAATTTGGCTTCCTGGGATTGCTGATGCTGGGAAAAGGGTGTCCCACTTGATAGAGGAACATTCCAGTTCCTGAAGGACTAACATCAACTGTTAATGAATACATTGGTACATGGCTATGTGCTTTGGCCATCTGTGAGGAGTCAGGAGGATAGCTGGGAGTCAGGATTCTCCAGTAAGATAAGCCCCACTGGACACTGACTTGGCTGTGAGCCAGGTTAAACTCTGTGGCAAATTCACCAAGGAAAATCTACCCTGGGTGGCTACTTTGGAGGCCAGTCAAGTGACTCTGGCACAAAGCAAGAACTTCTGACTCAATCATTTTGATCACAGAGTGCAAAGGATATAATTATGTTGGCAAGGCACAATTATCCTGTCCCTGACCCCAACTCCATTCCTAATGCTACTTTATAACCCAACAACTAGATGCAACATTGTCTGGCATTTTCTGCTTCTGACTCAGAGCCTTCCCAGTTGCGGTTACCAGGTTAGTAGGGCAATGATATTGTCCTCCTTGGGCTGAAAAATGCAAGGAGAGGGTGTGTGTGTGGGGAGCACAGGGGACTCTTCCCTTGCCCAGTGGAAGGCAAGTGGTTTGCATTCTCTCAGCAGCCCTGCTTTACTCCATGGTCAAGTGCATGCTTTTGGGAGTCAGACCTGGCATCAGGGCACAGTTCTGCCTCCTCCTAGCAAGTCACTTCACATCTCTGCATCTCACACTTTTTTCATCTGTAAAGTGGTAACAATAAACAAACACACTTATTTTGTGGAGTTGTGAGGAGTGAATGAGAGGATGAATTTAAGGCTACTCAGTTCTGTTCCTGGCAAATAGGAAACACAATTAATGTTACATTTAGTGTTAGGGATGAAGACCATGGTGATGATGCTTATGCTGACATATATCCTGATTTATAGTACATAGAAGCTTTGGTGACTATCCTTTTATCTGTCCTCTCTGACCCTACACTCATTCATCATGGCATACTCAGTGCCTTCTAATGAATAACTGCCACATAGTAGACCGTCAATAAACATTGGTTGGCAATCAAAACAGAACAGAAAGAGCTGGGTGTGGTGGCTCATGCCTGTAATGCCAGCACTCTGGGAGGCCAAGGTGGAAGGATCGCTTGAGATCAGGAGTTTGAGGCCAGCTTGAGCAAGAGCAAGACCCAGCTCTATAAAAAATAGAAAAATTAGCCTGGTGTGGTGGTTTTTGCCTGTACTCCCAGCTACTTGGAATGTTGAGGCAGGAGGAGTCCTTAAAGTCAGGAGTGTGAGGTTGCTGTGAGCTATGATCATTGTTTGTGCCCCTGTAGTCTAGCCCAGGTGACAGAAAGAGACCCTGTCTCAAAATAAGCAATCAAACAAACAAAACAAATTAAAGGTTCGTGCTTTGCATTTGCAGTCACTAAATATAAAATAGCTTGGTCTTTGGGTTCTTCTCTCAGATGCTCTGTATATATGTAGATCACACTCCTCTTGCTAAATCACCCATGACCTCAAAATGGTCACTTTACAGCTTGGTGCCTGTGGCTCAAGTGGCTAAGGTGCCAGCTGTGTACACTTGAGCTGACAAGTTCGAATCCAGCCTGAGGCCACCAAACAACAATGACAGCTGCAACCAAAAAAATAGCTGGGCGTTGTGGCAGGCACCTGTAATCCCAGCTACTTGGGAGGCGGAGGCAGGAGAATCACTTGAGCCCAGGAGTTGGAGGTTGCTGTGAGCTGTGATACCATAGCACTGTACCCAGTGCGACAGCTTGAGGCTCTGTCTTAAAAAAAAAAAAAAAAGGTCACTTTACATTACTCTGCTTCGTGACACTGTGGCCCATTTTTGAGTACCCTACTGGTAGCTACTTCCTGAGTCAGTCTTTTTGAGAGTCAAGGAGTCACTCTCCTTCTCTGTCCAAATAAAACTTGACTTACTGATTTATACTCCAATCAGGTGTTTAAGGGAAGGGTAAAGGGAGCCTCAAGTAATCGTTGATCATCTGTCTGTGGATTGATTACATAGAGGAAGAGAGCATTTTAATGGCCCAACCTCCTGTGAGGATTCATCCTACAAGAGGCGATTCTGAGTTCTGGCTTCCAACCTCTCCTTGGCCCCAGGCAGGCAGGTCTTTCCCTGCAATGGGAAGCTCAGCCTGTGGGTGGCCAAAGGAGAGAAATTGGAAATTTTTATGAAGCTGTCTGTGACTTTTCTCTCTTGTTGCTGTCAGTCTGGTCTTTATGGGCATGTGTGGGCCAAGAGGCCCTGAAAGAACAAAGTGTATGTCATGTATTTGTAAACAATTGTGAACTTATATAGGTCAATAGGATACGATTATCAGTTATGTATTGAACCTGCTTCCAAACTTCATAATTCAATGAATTCGATTTACACGTTCTCAGTGAAATGACCAAGTCAACGAAAGGTTCTTAGTGGTGGTGGTGTGTGTGTGCCTCTGCCCTTCACCCCCACTTCCATGGCAAAATAGCCTGAGCTACTCAACCGACCCCTGCCCGGCCCTGCCATGCTGCAGCTAATCTGCAGTTGCTGGAGACTGGTTATTACATAGCCCAATCCAAGTTCCAGGTCCCTAGATCCCTCACTTTCCCCAGCACTTCCTACAGAGAAAGGAGACTCATTTCTTGGCTGTGAAAAATGTGAAGGCTGAAAATCTCTTCTCTTGACTCTTGGACATGCAATTTGGATGAAAATTACCTGGCACTAAGCCAGGCATGGTGGCTCGTACCTGTAATCCTAGCACTCTGGGAGGCCGAGGTGGGTAGATTGCCTGAGCTTATGGGTTCAAGACCAGCCTGAGCAAGAGTGAGACCCTTTCTCTAAAAATAGCCAGGCATGGGTGCACCTGTAGTCCCAGGTACTCGGGAGGCTGAGACAAGAGAATCACTTAGGCTCATCGCCTGTAGCACAGTGGTTAAGGCACCAGCCACGTACACCGAGGGTGGCCAGTTTGAACCTGGCCCAGGCTAGCTAAACAACTGTAACAAAGAAAATAGCTGGGCATTGTGGTGGGCTCCTGTAGTCCCATGCTCCTGTAGTGTTGCATGACATTGTTCCTGCCTTTCATTTAGGATTTTAGACTTTTCTGCTGGGTCCACTGCTGGCCCTATTCTGCTCATATCTGAGTTTCACCTTTAAGACTCATGTGGCACTTCTAGCCTCTCTGAAGGTAGGGTGAATGCTAGATTTTTAAAAAAAGTAATGTAGTGTTTTGTAGGATTGTTTGTACAGGCCTCCTCCTCCTAGATGGAAGGTAAATGGAAAAAATGCCCGAAGGAAAGTAAGTTACAAGGAGATGAGTGCCAAGAATGTACACCTCAAGGCTCTGGAAAGTTGCTCTTTGAGAACAAGGCAAATTAGGGACTGAGCTTCCTAGCATTTCCAGGGACGATGTCACCAGGAAATTTCTGTGTCAGCCACCAACAATGATAGTTGTGTTCAGGGCCAAGGCTAGGCTGTTGTCCCAAGGCTGTCCCAATCTTGTGAATCTGAGCAATAGGAGCAGTTGTGCCTCCTCACATCTTGACAGTATCATGCCCCTGCAAGGTTCCCTCGGCTCCAGAACGACACATAGTTTCCCATCTTTGAGCTGTTTTCTCTTCCAGAATGTCTTGCCCCCACCTCTCCACCAGTGGAAGTCAGCCTTTCTTTAGGGCCCATCACCTTCTCTATGTCTTCATCAGGTGCCCACTGTCTGGATGAACTCTGCCTCCCCCAGGTTCGCCTGGGTCTTTTACCACCCTCCCAGCACAAGTCCCAACCCAACCTGCCGCGAGTCACCTTGAAACCTGTTCTGCTGGCCATAGCTCTTTGGGAGGGGAGGAACTGAGGAATATTTTTTCCTGGGGATACACCTGGAATAGTACTTTCCTTTAAGTATAAAATTTTGTAAGAAAAGTCAAATTGAAAACCTCCAGGGAATTGATAACCTCCAACTCAAAGAACCCCTGAATAAGGGATAGTCCAGGTCTCCCCACATGGGAAGATTAGTAATCTCGTGGGTTCAGCAATCCTCACGTCTCAAAGTCTTCCCCAGTGTTCCCAGTTCTGCTAGGGCAACCATGGCCTCCCAGAATGCTTAATACCCTGGGCTAGCCTGGCCTGTGGTGGACCACCTGGGCCTGGGTCCATGTGACCAAGTGGCCAGCCAACACTTACCTGGGGGACTAGGGAATAAACATCTGGATGTCAGCCTGCTCGGTTACCCCAAGTCCCAGGCTGCTCTGGGCCCTACCCTCTGGTACCCTAACTCACCTGGACTGAAAGGAAGCTCCTCCCCTTCATTCCCGCCTTTCCTGCTCATCCTTCCTACCCTATTGTCCTGAGCAGAATCCTAGGGGCATACTGGAATCCTCCGTTTTCCCGCCCTCCATTCCATTAATCATTAAATCCTATGACTGCCATCCACCCAGAGTGTTCTTTCTAGATCAAAAAAATCTGATCAGGCTATCACTGTTTAAAATCATTCAAGGGTGGTCAGTGCCTGTGGCTCAGTGGGTAGGGCACTGGCCCCATATACCAAGGATGGCAGGTTCGAAGCTGGCCCCAGCCAGCTAAAACAGCAGTGGCAACTGCAACAAAAAATAGCCAGGTGTTGTGGTGTGTGCCTGTAGTCCCAGATTCTTGGGAGACTGAGGCAAGAGAATCACCTAAGCCTAAGAGTTGGAGGTTGCTGTGAGCTGTGATGCCGTAGCACTCTATCAAGGGCGACTTTTTTTGCAGTGAGACTCTGTCTCAAAGACAAAAAAAAAAAAAAAATTCAAGGCTACCTATTGCCCTCAGGGTAAAGGCTAAAATTCTTTCTTTTTGGGGGGTGGAGTTGGACAGAATCTCAAAGCTGTCACCCTGGGTGGAGTGATGTGGCGTCATAGCTCACAGTAACCTCAAACTCTTGGGCTCAAGTGATTCTCCTGCCCCAGCCACCCAAGTTGATGGGATCACAGGTGCCCACCACATTGCTCAGCAATCTATTTATTAATTTTTGTTGCTGTTGTAGTTGTCATTGTTGTCTGGCAGGCCCGATCTGGGTTCGAACCCGCCAGCCTCTGTGTATGTGATCGGCACCCTACCCACTAAGCTGCGGGCACCGCCCGAAAGGCTAAAATTCTTAACAGGATTTACAAATCCTTTACCTGGTCTTTTTGAGATAAGAGGATTTGTTATCTTTTCAACGCCAACAAGCATCCTGAGAAGATCTTAATTTTTCCAGCTGTCCAAACTGTTTAAGACAGATGAGGTCTGGGCTAAATTATTAAAAGGTGATTAACTCACCTTTTGAGTTAATGGAAAGGCATGTAACTGAAGGGCATGTAAATTACAAGGGTATTGTTATTCTCCTTCTCTGCTACTTCACCTTCTTTAGGACAGAACAAGGCCATGACACTCTCCTCAGGTGACTGGTCAACCAGGTTCCCTAAGGCATTCAGGGAGGAGAGGGAGAGTTGGGTGGAGCAGGGCTGGAGGAGGAGCTGTGTAGATGAGATGCTGGTAACACCAAACAAAACTAGAATGGCCCACCTCTCCCTCTAGAATTTCCACTTTGTATCTACATGATGGAGCTTGTTCATTTCAGAATTCTTTTTAATTACAAGAAGATTGAGAAGGAATGCAAATAACTCAAAATAAGAGAATAATATGTAAACTCTAGTTGGACTAATATGTAGCCATTTAAAAGAAGGGTCCTGAAGGCTTTGTTAGCAACATGAAAAACCACATATGCTGTCACATTAAGTGGAATATAGACTGCCATCTGAGCAGGTGGTGTGAGGATGTGAGATGATGACAGAAATAGGAATTTCCTATCTGGGTAGACCAGAGTGAGGGTTCAGTTTCCATTTTCCCTGTTTTCAAGTTGTGTGATCGCCTCAAAGTTCCTTAACTTCTCTGGGCTTTGGTTTTCTTCTTTTTCTAAATGTAGATAAAATACAAATTGGCTTGTCTTGAGTATCAGATAATTCATGTGAAAGTACCAGGTAGAAGTCAAATTAGGTGCTCAATGAATATTAGTTCCCTTCCGCTTCTCTAAGTTGTGTGTATGTGTTTTCATTATCTTGTAAAAAGATTTAAGAAAATAATTAATGAGATTAAATTGTTTCAGTTATCTATTACTATGTAACAAACTGGCCTGAAACCTGGTGTCTTTTTTTTTTCTTATAAGATAAAGCCTCACAGCATAGCTCACAGCAACTTCAGACTCCTAGGTTCAAGGAATCCTTCTGCCTCAGCAATCCAAGTAGCTGGGAGTACAGGTAGAAGCCACCACATCAGCCTCATTTTTTCTATTTTTTATAGAGATGGGTCTTGCTCTTGCTCAGGCTGACCTCAAACTCCTGAGCTCAAGGGATCCTCCCACCTTGGCCTCCCAGAATGCTGGGATTACAGGTGGTGAGCCATCGCACCCAGCCAAACTTACAAAATAATCATCATGTTATGTCTCACAATCTGGAGTCAGGAATTTGGACAAGTCTCAGCTATATAATTCTTCTGCTCCATGTGGCATTGTCTAGGGTCACTCAGGTATATTTATCTGGTGACTGGGCTGATGTGGAGGGTCAAGATGCCTTCCTCAGTCACAGGTTTGGTGCCGTGGTGAAGATGGCTACAAGGCTAGGCTCAGCTGGAGCTAGGGACCCACGGGTTGACCTGTGTCCTCTGCAGAATGCCACTCAGGGGTAACTGCCTTCTTACTGACTCAAGACTTCCAGAGCAAGTATCCAAAGACACTGGAGGATACTGCCAGACTCTTAAGACCTGGGCCTGGAGTCACTTAAGACTGGCACAGAATCACTTCTATTGTGTCCCGTTGTTCCAGCAGTCACAGAGCCTGCCCAGATACAAGAAGACGGGATGTAGAGCCCACATACTCATGGGAGGAATGTTGCAGAATTTGCAGCCATTTTGAATATGCTTCAGCAACTGTCTGAAAGGCAGTAATATTAATATTTGTTGTAAAGTTAAATCATCGGAGGGTTTCTCTAGAGAAGATGCCTGGCCATTGGCTTTTGTTTGGGTTGGAGTTGTCTCCAGGCTGAGCAGGGAGGTCTAGACGCTGAGGCATGCGGGTGTTGGTACAGAAAGAAGTAAGCAGGGCCACTGGAAGAGAAGAGAATAGAGTTATACCCTCTGGGCTTTAGAAAACAGAAATAAGTGATGCTTATTACCATGGGAGGTAGCAGTGCCTAAGAGTTAGACAGTGCCCATGACCTTGTGCCAGGGAGGCACTTAAATTTTCTCAGCTGCAATTTTCTTATCTCTAAAATGGGGCAATAATTTTGCCTGTGTTTTGGGATTGGTTGGGTCATTGAGCAAGACAATATAGCCAAGTGCAGTAGCTCACTCCTGTAATCCTAGCACTCTGAGGAAGTGCTGAGGCAGACAGGAGCCCCTGAGCTCAGAAGTTTGAGACCAGCTTGAGCAAGAGTGAGATTCCATCTCTACTAGAAATAGAAAAACTAGCCAGGCATTGTAGTGGGCGTCTATAGTTCCAGCTACTTGGGAGGCTGAGGCAAGACGGTCACTTGAGCCCTAGAGTTTGAGATTAATGTGAGCTATGATACCAGGGCATTCTACCCAGGAGACAGAATGAGACTCTGTCCCAAGAAACAAACAAAAACAAACAAACAGAATATGTATGAAGTGTTTGGAAACATATCTTCTCTTTCTGAAAAATCCTCATCACTGACTACAGGGTCAAACCATTGGTCAAATCTTTCTCTTGCCTACTCTGGCCCCCTGGGCTGTGTCCTCTCATGGAAGGGCCCCTACTGATCAGTTCTGGCCCCAAGAAGAGCCCTGCTGTCCAGGGGTCTGCCTGCCTCCCCTTCAGGTATCAAGCAGGCATATTTTTCCTCTGTGAATAATGCGCAGCAGAGCATTTTTAGAATCTTAACTTTTTTTTGAGACAAAGTCTCACTATGTCACCCTCAGTAGAGTGCCATGGTGTCACAGCTCAGAGCAACCTCCAACTCTTGGGCTTAGCAATTCTCTTGCCTCAGCCTCCCAAGTAGCTGAGACTATAGGCTCCCGCCACAATGCCTGGCTATTTTTGGTTGCAGTTGGCCCGGGCTGGATTTGAACCCACTGGCTCCAGAGTATGTGGCTGGTGCCCTAGTCGCTGATCTACAGGTGCTGAGCCAGAATCTTAACATTTTCTTGCTAAAAATTCTACAGCATTTAGAAGTAAAGGCATTTCCCCAAAGTCTTTTGCCACTTAGAGGCAGAGGAGGCCAAGAGTCTAGTCTAAAACCTTGTAGCTAATGCAGGGTAAGTTTTATTATCTCCATCTTTTGAGAGGTCTATATATATACAGGACTTTCCTATAGTTTTCCTTAAATTCATCAGAGATGCCATCAGGGCCTGGAATTTTATTTGTTTATTTATTTATTTTTAGAGACATAGCCTCACTTTATCACCCTTGGTAGAGTGCTGTGGCGTCACAGCTCACAGCAACCTCCAGCTCTTGGGCTTAGGCGATTCTCTTGCCTCAGCCTCCCCAGTAACTGGAACTATAGGCACCCACCACAATGCCTGACTATTTTTTGTTGCAGTTTGGCTGGGGCTGGGTTCGGACCTGCCACCCTTGGTATATGGGGCTGGCGCCCTATCCACTGAGCCACAGGTGCCGCCCGGGGCCTGGAATTTTAAACTACAAATTCAATTTCATACAGGTTACCTATTCTTTCTTAAGTGAGATTTGGTAGGTTAGGCCTTTCAAGTAATTAATCTATTTCATTTAAGTTGCAAAGTGTTTTGATATAGTTGTTTATAACCTAACTTTATTTGTCATAGTTTTGAAGTTCTAGAGCCAGGAGTTTAACCCTGATCTCTTTCTGCCTCCAAAGACTTTTTTTTTGAGACAGAGTCTCACTATGTCACCCTTGATAGAGTGCTGTGCTGTCACAGCTCACAGCAACTTCCAACTCTTGGGTTTAAGCCATTCTCTTGCCTCAGCCTCCCAAGTAACTGGGACTACAGGTGCCGGCCACAACCCCCAGCTATTTTTTGGTTGTAGTTGTCATTGTTTGGCAGGCCTAGGCTGGATTCGAACCCTCCAGCTCCAGTGTAAGTGGCTGGTGCCCTAACCACTGAGCTATAGGCACTGAGCCTGCCTCCGAAGTCTTTAGTTTTGATCACTTTGTTCTGGTGCCACTGACTCCCTGGGAAGGGAGATGTTAGTCACTGACTTTACAGAGGAGAAAGCTCAGAGAGGACGTAAGAGGAAGGATCGGGGAACCTAGGCCTGTTCTGGCTGCAGAGTCAACTCCTTCTTTCCATTGTGAGCTATTGCCCATCCCCTCTGCCCTTCACCTCTCCCAGTGGCCCTGCCTCTTAGACAAGGAATCCAAATCTCTGGGGGTGGGTATGCTGAAAAGCTCCCCAGGTGATTATAACATGCAGTCAAGGTGAGAGCCACTGTTGGACCTGCTCAGTCAGTGGGGTCTGGCCTGGTGTGTGGACACAGCAGACTTCATTCTGCCCCTAGGGTTTGTCCAGCCATGTGTCAGTGGGAGGAGGAGATGGCATAGGCCTCAGAGGGGTGGTTCAGCTCCATGTGGTGTTGGCTGGTGGGAGCCTGGCTAAGGCAAGAATGACCAGGAAGAGCCAGAGATGGCCAGTTCTCTTTTTTTCCCTGTGGTCTTTCATCATTCAGTAATCTATCTAATCTGTTCTTTCTTCTTTTATTTTTATTTTCTTCCTTTTTTCTTTTCTTTTCTTTGTAGAGACAGGGTCTCACTATGTCAAGCAGGCTGGAGCGCAGGGGTGTCATCACAGCTTACAACAACTTCAAACTCCTGCACTCAAAGGATCCTCCCATTTTAGACTCTCAAGTACCTGGGACTACAGGCTTCTGCCACCATGCCTAGCTAGTTTTTAAATAAATTTTATAGAGTTGTGAATCCTGGGTCTTGCTATGTTGCCCAGGCTGGTCATGAACTCCTGGCCTCGAGGAGTGATACTCCCGCCTTGGGTTTCGAAAGTGCTCGGAGCTGCTACATTCAGTGAAATTCTTTTTTTTTTTTCTTAAAGGGGAATTCTTTTTCTTTTTTTTTTTTTTTGAGACAGAGCCTCAAGCTGTCCTCCTGGGTAGAGTGCTATGGCATCACAGCTCATAGCAACCTCCAACTCCTGGGCTCAAGTGAGTCTCCTGCCTCTGCCTCCCAAGTAGCTGGGACCACAGGCGCCCACCACAAAGTCCAGCTATTTTTTGGTTGCAGCCGTCCTTGTTGTTTGGCGGGCCCAGGCTGGATTCGAACCCTCCACCTTGGGTGTATGTGGCTGGTGCCTTAGCCACTTGAGCCACAGGAGCTGAGCCATAAAGGGGAATTCTTAATAATTTTTGAACATGGAGTCTTGAATTTACATTTTTCCCCCTTTGCCCTGTGCCCTGAGAGGGCATAGCTCTCTTCTTCCAAGCCTCTTCTCAAGGAAGACGTTTCCATTCTCTTGGAAAATGGGAGAAAGGGAAAGACAAGGAGAAAAAAGTCCTTAACAGCAGAGCCATGGGGGGGGGGGAGGTGCAGGGAAGGGCCCTATTTTTAGCAACCATTGTTGCTATGTTCCAGGTTAGAACATAGACAAGTTGAGAAATGTTGTTCTGTTTACTGGACGTTGACTGAAAATTCTGGCCAAGAAGAAGGTGTTATAAGAGAAAGGGGATTCTGAAATCTCATAAGCTTGCTTAACCTTTCTAAGTCTGTTTCCTCCTCTGTAAGGTAATATAGTAACCCTAATGCATGTTGACAAGGATAAAGTGAGACATGTTTCTTTAAAGGAAATGATATGTGAATAAACAAAAACAAAATGTAACCAAAAATGGAAAAAAAAAATTAAAGGAAATGAAATGTGTATAGTACCTGGCACACAGCAGTTACTCAGCACAAATTCCTGTTCCTCATTTGGTCTTTGAAAGGGAAGTTTCAGCTTGGCGCCCAAAGCTCAGTGAGTAGGGCGCTGGCCGCATACACAGAGGCTGGTGGGTTCAAGCCTGGCCCAGACCTGCCAAACAACAATGACAACTGCAACCAAAAAATAGCCAGGCATTGTGCTGTGGTCTCAGCTGCTCAGGAGGCTGAGGCAAGAGAATCGCTGAAGCCCAAGAATTTAAGGTTGCTGTGAGTTGATGCCACAGCACTCTACTGAGGGCGACATAGTAGACTCTGTCTCAAAAAAAAAAAAAAAAAAAAGGGAAGTTTCCTTCAGTAATTCACTAAGAATTTACTTATTAATATATTACATATTTATATACAAAGTCACTGTACCAAGCCCTGGAGGAACATGGAGATTATATCAAAAAGAAAGACCCAGCTGTCAAGTTTAAGGAGCTAACTCTCAAGTAGAGGTCATGAAATCAATGTACGCATAATTGTGAGTTGGTTTCTTTATCCCATACCTGTTTATTAAGCACCAGAAAGAGACACAGTCCTCACTCTGAAGCCCACAAGGTGGTAGGGAAGACGTGTACCCACAAATCATCATGGAAAGAAACTAGTGCCAACACAGAGACAAAAACACTAGCCAATCTTTTTTTTGAGACGGTCTCACTTTGTCGCCCTTGGTAGAATGTTGTGGCATCACAGCTCACAGCAACCTCCAGCTCTTGGGCTTAGGCGATTCTCTTGCCTCAGCCTCCTGAGTAGCTGGGACTATAGATGCCTGCCACAATGCCTGCTATTTTTTTTTTTTTTTTTTTTGCAGTTTTGCTGGGACCGGGTTTGAACTAGCCACCCTCGACATATGGGGCCAGCACCCTACTCACTGAGCCACAGGTGCTGCCCAACACTAGCCAATCTTTACTGACAGGTTAGCTGTGTTGCTACTAATACTACAACTCTTTACTGTAGGTTTTATCATCATTGCCATTTATCTATGAGGCAAGTGAGACTTAGATAATTTGTTTGCTTGAAATAAAACAGGTTGGCATGTGGTAGAAGAGAGACTCATTCTGCTGGGTGAAGGAGGAAGGCCAAAGGGAGTTACTTATGAATAAGTGTAGAATACACTAGAACCTCTATAAATTGACCACTGAAGGGACTGTAACAAACTGATGAACATACAGAGGTGGTCAGCATAAGGAGCTAGGCCTGCTGCCCTGATATGCATGTGGAATGCATGTCTGTTCTATGAAAATTAGGTCAACTTAAGGAGGTGGTGGTTAACTATGGAGGTTCTATTGTAATTAGGATTTCAACAGGCAGAGGAACACGGAAGTGAGTTCCAGGAAGAGGAATTATGATATGCAAATATGTGAAGTTGTGGAAATCCAGAGCAAGTATTTCAAAAAATAACAAGCTGCTTTGGAGCATCAGTGGAAAGAAAGTTTGCCTCTATTTGAGAGATTCTTCGTATGGATCATGAAGTCTGTGGAAGAGTTCCAAGGCCAAGTTGGGATGGAAGGCATCTTAGAGGAAATAAAAAAGCACTAGGGGCCAGGCATGGTGGCTCACACCTGTTGTCCCAGCTCTCTGGGAGGCCGAGACAGGTGGAATGCCTGAGCTCAGGAGTTAAAGACCAGCCTGAGCAAAGTGAGACCCTGTCTCTGCTAAAAATAGAAAAACTGGGGGGGGGGGGAACGCCTGTAGTCCCAGCTACTCAGGAGGCTGAGTTTACAAAAACAAAATGTAACCAAAATGGAAAAACAATGAAAGGAAATGAAATGTGTATAGTACCTGGCACACAGCAGTTACTCAGCACAAATTCTTGTTCCTCATTTGGTCTTTGAAATCTGGGCACAGAGACAGAGGTGCACACAAGGCAAATGCCCTGTGAAGGTGATGGAAGAGATTGGAATGAGGCTTCAACAAGGCAAGGAGTGACAAAGGTGGCCAGCAAAACTCTAGCAGGGAGAAGAGAGCCCCAAACAGTTTCTCCCTGCAGCCCTCAGAAAGACCCAACCCTGCTGACTCCGTGATTTTGTACTTCTAGCCTCGAGAACTGTGAGAACACATTTCTGTTATTTTAAGCTGCCCAGATGACGGCACTTTGCTATGGCAGCCTAGGATAAGGTGACCAGATTTTAACATTGGTAAAGCAGGACACCTTTGACGAGGGTGGGGGGCGTGGGCGGGGTGTGAGGGGGTGTTTCTTAATTAAAAATTTGGTCTATATGGAGCAACAAAAATGTTTACAGAATGCAAAAATAGTATTGTAATATATTTTTTAAAATTTCAACATAAGCACAATTTACAAATGTAATACATTTAAAAAATTATGTATAGTATTACCTTATTCTTTGGCATATTTCTCATCGAATTCTAACAACTAATCAACAATGCAAACTTTGATAAGCAGTTCTTGATAATCAGTTCTCAACAATTATTTGTTATTCTTAAAGTTTAACATTATAAAATTAGCAAAAATAATACAAAACTCATATCCTGGCGAAGTAGCCACATGGCAGCCGAAAACCGTACATTCCCTTCCCGTTCTCCCGCTGTTCCCTAGCTTGTCATGCATTCTTTCCAAAAATTGGGACTTTTTAAAAATGCCGTGGGATGCAGGACAAATTGTTGAAAATCAGGACTGTCCTGCCCAAAACGGGACGTCTGGTCACCTTACTCTAGGACACAAACAGACTCAGGTAGACGCTGCTTGCATCATAATCTACTTGGCATTGTGTCTCTGGGTCTCGGTTTACACAGCTGCCCTCCCCAGATCATGCCAGGGGCTGTGCCCGAGTGCAGCCTGCAGCCTAACTTTGCAGACAGATCAGTCGAAGTGGATGGCAAGATGAGGTGCACCAAAGGCCCACTTTCCCAGGTCCCGCTTGCTTTGTGTATTCACCATGCAATAAGTTGAAATACTAATCTCATGCTACCTTGGGCAGGGAAGAATGTCTTAAATAAGCTCACGCAGGAGAAAGTACTGACAAGTAAAATCGTTCCTCCCGAGGGAACAAATCACACTTGAATGGTGAAATCTTAGATATATTGGTGCCTGGTTGGGAAAGATTTTGAGGTCAAGGGGGGCTCACCCAGACACCACAGCTGCGTGTCCTATTGGCCATGCACGTCGTGAAATGTCCTCTGCACACAGACCCCAGGCTGAGGGACATTAGGGATCTCTGCTAGCAGAGAAGCCTGTTTTAGCAGTCTAGGCAAGCACTTCAGGTCTTCAGGGAAATCTGGGGGCCTCAGAGAGCATTTGAAAATGGAGAAGTGAGAGGACCCAAGGGAGCCCAAGGGATTTATAGTTAAAGCTTGGAAAACAATTGGGGTTGGAATGAGCTCACCTAGCAGCAGCCAGAGGCCCCGCCCAGCACTGCTCTCTAGGAACTCAAGCAGCAAAATTCCCTGGGGTTGATCTTCAGAAGGAGAAGAAATCCCCAAACAGGAAGTTCATCACAGCTGTTTAAAACAGCATGGAGTTGGGCGGCGCCTGTAACTCAGTGGGTAGGGCACCGGCCCCAGATACTGAGGGTGGTGGGTTCGAACCTGAACCTGCCCCGGCCAAACTGACAACAAAAAAATAGCCGGTCGTTGTGGTGGGTGCCTGTAGTCCCAGCTACTCGGGAGGCTGAGGCCAGAGAATCACCTAAGCCCAGGAGTAGTTGGACGTTGTTGTGAGCTGTAGCCCACGGCACTCTACCAAAGGAGATAAAGTGAGACTCTGTCTCTAAAATAAATAAATAAATAAAACAGGATGGAGAGGGGCGAGGTGTTGTGGCTCAACTCCTGTAATCCCAGCACTCTGGGAGGCCAGTGTGGGAGGATCCCTTGAGCTCGGCAGTTTGAAACCAGTCTGAGCAAGAGCAAGACCCCATCTCTACTAAAAATAGAAAAATGGCCAGGCATTGTGGTGGGCACCTATAGTTCCAGCTACTCACGAGCCCAGGAGTTTGAGGTTGCCGTGAACTAGGCTGGTGCCATGACACTCTAGCCTGGGGAAACAGTGAGACTGCCTCAAAACAAACGAAAAAACAAACACCACAGGGTGGGGAACGTGATCCCATTATGTCCACCGTTTCTGTTACTTGTTGGGGTTAAATTGACCACCTGTATAAGGTATCTAGCTTCACAACCTACCCTAAGTTTAGTGGTTTAAAAGTGACAAATACTTATTTTCTCACATGATTTCTGAGGATCAGGATTCTGTTTGGTATTTCTAGCTCCAAAGCTCTCTTATGGCTGCTGTTTGGTTTCAGTGGGGTACAGTTAGCTTGATGCTTGCTAGGGCTGGACGCAGTCAGCTCCAGGCTTGATAGGGCTAGACACAGTCAGCTTGAGGCTTGCTAGGGCTGGACGTAGTCAGCTCGAGGCTTGCTAGGGCTGGATGCAATCGTCTCAAGGCTTGGTAGGGCTAGCAGATCTGCCTCTGAGATTGCTTGCTGGCGTGGCTGCTGGTTGCAGGCCTCAGTCTCTTGGTCACTGTTGCGCAGATGCCCGCCCCTACAAATGGAGCCTAAGGTGATCAACTACCCTGGCTGGTCCAAAACGGAGGGGTACTCGGGATATTAGACTTCCAGTGCTAAAACCAGGAAGTCCTGGGCAACTCTGGGATGAGTGGGTCACTCGTGTGGGCCTCTCTCCAGAAAGGATGGAAGAATGATTTGAGAGAGGGACACAGAGAAAAGCCACAAGGTTTTTATGGCCTAATCTTGGAGGTACCACACGATGCTGTGTTCCACTGGCCACCCAGACCAACTCTAGTACCAAGTGCTGGGGGTTAGGTGTGTCTGGGGGGGGCGGTCACTATGACCTTGTTGGAGGCAGGCTGCCACATTATCCCAAAACTTGGGTTTAAAACAACAATCACTTCAGTATCTCCTATACCTGTGGGTTAACCAGACTTAGTCTAGTGCGTTTTCTGCTCCACACAATGTTGGTTGAACCTGTAGTCGTCTGGGGCTCAACAGGGCTGAAATCCAAAATGACTCACTCACCAGCCTGGCAGGTGGTGCCGCCTGGCAGCTTGAAGCTCTGCCGAGGCTGTCAGCAGAACTGTCTTGGTTCTCCTCCATGTGGCCTCTGCACATGGAACAGGCTGGGTTCTGAGAGGGGACACCCCAAGAACAAGCACGGCAAGAGGAAGGAAATAGAAACTGCCAGTCTTCCCGAGGCCTGCGATTCAGAAGTTGTTTAACTTGTTATGATGCAGGCACACAGGCCAGCCCAGATGGAACGGGAAATAGCACTTCCTATATACATACATGAAGGGGAGGGATTGTTTGGGGCTACCATATTCCCTAAAGATAACATGTTTTTGTAGGTTTTTTGGAGACGGAGTCTTGAGCTATCACCCTGGGTAGCATGCCATGGCGTCACAGATCACAGCAACCTCAAACTATTGCTCTTAAGTGATTTTCTTGCCTCGACCTCCCAAGTAGCTGGGACTACAGGCACTCACCACAATGCCCAGCTATATATATATATTTTTTGCAGTTGTCATTATTGTTTAGCTGTCCCAGATCCGGTTTAAACCCTCCAGACTCAGTGTATGTGACCGGTGCCCTACCCACAGAGCTATGGGTGCCACCAAGTAGGTCAGAAATTCTTACAGGACATAGCAGGGATGATGCCATGATGTCTGGGAACTCAGCTGGAAAACTCAAAGTTGGAGTGACATGAAAGGCTGGCATGTGGGTAGGAGAACAGAATCAACTGGAAGCTTCTTCATGCACATGTCTGGGGTCCTAGGCTGGGATAACCTGAGCCCTGTGCTAAGCTGGCACTATCTTGACCAGAGTGCCCATACATGGTCTCCCCAGGCAGCTGGGGTTCCCTCACAGTGTAGCAACCTCTGTATCTCAAGAATAAAAAAAAAATACCCAATGTACTTAATACTATTATGAAATCAATATATAATTACCCACACTTTCAGACAAAAGATAAAATACAGTTATAACCCAGAGGGTAAGGGGAGGGAAGGTGGGGAACATGTGGAGGGAGGGTCATCGGTGGGAGCTTACCTGTTGGGCATATTGTAAGTGTACATGTCAAATATATTAATAGTAGAGTATAAATGTCTAAACACAACAAATAAGTGAGGTGAATGATATGTTAACCAGTTTGATGTAAACATTCCAAATTGTACACAAAATTAGCACATTGTACTCCATAAATGCAGTAATGTACACGGTTACAATCTGATAAAATAAAACAAGAAAAAAAAAGTGACTCAGTTTTCCAGAAGCTGATATTCCACCAAGGAGGGACTGAACTGTGTGGCCTTTTATAACCTAGCCTTGGAGGTCGTAAAGTGTCACTTCTACCATACTTCATTGGTCGAAAAGGTGATGAGTCTGCTCGGGGGGGAGAGGATGTAGATGCCACTTCTCAATGGGAGGAGTGTCAAAGAATTTGTGTCCCTGTTCTAAAACTGCCATAATGAGAGTATGCTGCTGTAACGAAGAGACTACAGCCAGAGTGGTTTAATGGATATAGTTTATTTCTCGCTCATGTGACCATTCTTGCCTCAGCCTCCCAAGTAGCTGGGACTACAGGTGGTCTCCCACAATGCCTGGCTAACGTGAACAGTCTAGGTCAGTGAGGTTGCTCTGCTCCACCAGACGCTTAAGTCTACGCATCTGGAATGCAGGTTCTTTTACCAACATGCCAGTCTTGGAAAGCCTCCTGTGTCTTTGTGGGCAAGCAGGTTTATCTGCCTTTCTCCTGCATCACTTCTAGAAATCAGGGGTGCTTCCTCCTCATTAGAATTTCCACCTAAGAGGAATGATGATTAGATGCTGGATACCCTAAAAAAGCAACCAATTGATAGAAGGATGTGGAAGAATCACATTCCATCCCCTACTGTTACATATTTAGGTTAATAACATGCTATTGATAACATGTTATTTACACTGCTGCAAGGGACAGTTTTCTAAAAATACCTGTGAATGGGGTGGCGCCTGTGGCTCAGTGGGTAGAATGCTGGCCCCATATACTAAGAGTGGTGGGTTCAAACCCGGCCCCGGCCAAAACTGCAACAAAAAAAATAGCAGGGCGTTGTGGCAGGCGCCTGTAGTCCCCCCTACTCAGGAGGCTGAGGCAAGAGAATCACCTAAGCCAGGGGTCCTCAAACTTTTTAAAAAGGGGGCCAGTTCACTATCCCTCAGACCACTGGAGGGCTGGACTGCGGGCCCTGAGACAAGTCAGCTGC
>CAUYQV010092522.1:0-11566 GCA_963574575.1 Galagoides demidoff | reverse complement strand
AGAACAAGCTGTGTCCCGGTTTCAACTCTCATTCCTTCAGTGAGCACCACATGCCTGCGGAAACAGACAAGTTTCCTGAGAATCTCCCAGTAAGGGTAAAATTAACAAACCACGAAAGGAAAACAAAACTTACTGCATTCTTTTATTCGTTCACTGGAGAATGGAGCCCGGCTGGGTGCCAGAGGCAGGAGCAGGTGAGCAGCTTCCCTGCTGTCCAGGAGCTCCAGGAGGGCCACCTTGGAGACGGGCGTGGGACAGTCACACCCACGGGGGACAGGGAGGGTGCCTCCATCCAGTGGGTCAGGCAGGGCCTGAGTTAGGTCTGGACAGGCACTTAGGAGCAATCAGGGACAGCCTGGGTGATGGAGGGAGGCCTGCAATTGTAGGACAACCTGGGGATTCAAAACAGTTCAATATGAGGTGGGGTTGGCAGGTGAGGGTCCGGGGCCTGGAGGCTGGGAGGAAAGCTGGCAGGTCCTATGGCGCTGGTTGGCAGGTGAGGGTCCAGGGGCCTGAAGGCTGGGAGGAAAGCTGGCAGGTCCCAGGGCCCCAGTTTTTCCCTGAGGGGCTGAGACGCACCCAGAGTTGGTGATATGTGAGGTCAGATCTCCCTAGCAGTCTAGGAGCACAGGCAGGGGACAGGGAGACAGGATGTTGGCAATTCCCCTGGTGACAAAGTAAGTCAGAACAGGGGGTTGGGGCCGGGAAGAGGGGACGATGTTGCCAAAACAGCAGGAGCTGGCTGCCCAGGACCCGGGGACTGCAGAACCTTCAGGCACCACCGCCCGGTCAGAAGCAAGGTGGTTCCACAGAATGCGCCAGGCGCCAGGTGCCAGCAAGCTGCTGGGGGTGCAGACCAGGAGGATGAGGGCTGTCCGGAGTCTTCGGGAAACCTGAGAGCGTGCGGAAGCCCCGTGGGAGCCGGAGCACCTCCCACAGTAGCATGGGCGTCAGTATTTGCAAAACAACTTTTAAGAGATAATCTCCTGGATTTTCAACTCTTGTTTGTTTTTTTAAAATACTTTCCTTACTAAAAACAAATAGCCTACAGCAAGAGTCTGGAATCATCATGCTTATATTCATAAGTTTGTTGTTAAAACAATTGAATGCAAGCAGAGTGCCTGCCCACCCAGTGGCCACCCGTCCACACCGCCCAGGATCTGCAGGACAAAGGCAGAGAAAGTGTCTCTCCCTGGACCGCCTGGGCCTGGCGGGCTCCTGTGGCGGCAGCGGGCTGTCCACCTCCCCTGGCTCTGGCCACCCACATTTCATCCCTGCAGCTGAAATGTTATGGCAGAAATAACCATATCTGTGAGAAAGCGCCGTGTTAGGCCATAAAGGCAGATAAATACGAGATTAAATTAAAAGCTGAGCACTTGCTCTGGTCTTTACGGCTAATTTATGGGTCCAGCCTCCCTGGCCCCTTAGAGCCTGAGGGCTGTAATCGATGGTCGCTCCCAGAGGCGTGCGTCCTCTGTGGCTTCCCCGCTCTGTCACTGGAGCAGCCCTGCCGCCGAGGACACCTTGACGTACTGCTACTCGGTCCCCGTGCACATCCGTGCTGCATAACTCAGCCCACAAAGGTGCTGTCCTTGGGGGCCAGGCTCGGCCTCTTCTTAGATTGAGCAGCTACAAGAAGGAGACACTGTATGATTTGGAGACTCTGACTGTGACCGTTCTGCCAGAACCAAGGTCCATTTGGCAGCTGTGGAGGAGGGGTCTGACCCGGTCAGACCGAGGCCTGCACCCCCGGATCCTTCTCCTCTGACAGAGGGGGAGATCTGCCATCCTGGGTAATGTCGGTGTGAGAAAACTTCATGCTTCCAGCTCACCGGCTCGTGGGAAAGGTGCCCGTGCTTCCTGGAAGTGGCTCTGTGACAACAGCAGTGACAGCAGCACTCAGTGACACCCCTGCGGCCTTCACAGCCGCCTTGTGGGGACCTTCAGATATGCCTGTGCTCTCCATCTAGCTTTTCAGATGGAGGAACTGACTTGTCCAACAGGGGAGAAGGCAGCCGCCACGGCGCTCGCTGTGTTGAGCCCCAGCTGTCTGACTCCGAACTTGGCCCTCCTTTCCTCACTTCAGACTGAGGTGTGACACACGCAGGGGGTGCAGCCTCATGAGCGCACCCCTCTAAGGGGTCTCACGGATGCAGCTCACCAGGAGAGCCGCATTCGGACTGAACTGTGGAGCACCACCAGCAAAATGCCCCACACCGTTCTCTCGGCTCTGTCCTCACAGGGCCTCCCCGACTTCTCAGGCTGTGTGCTCTCTGTCCTGGGTACGAGAGTGATCATTTGCTGGGTGGTGTACTGGTCCGGCTGGCTCCACACTGAGGGACGTGTGGATGTCCACAGGGCTGCATCCTGCAGGTGACGAAGGCCATTGAGCCCCCTGCGGCACAGGGTTCCTCTGCTCAGCTGCACCACGACCCGCTTATCCTGTCGCCAGTGAGAATCTGAGCAGGTTCCAGGTTTCACAGCCGTGAAGGGCGCCCCGGGCGGCGTCCTGTGTGCATTGCTGGTGGTGCAAACATGGTCGTATGCTCAGCCCCAGGAGGTGCTTCTGAAGGAGCTCCCAGGTGGACTTCCCAATCACACTGCAGGTTCCCCATCAGCACAAGCTTCTGCACCACAAGCAGCCTTTGTCTCGGCTGCCCAGCACCTGCTTGTCCCTGACCCAGCCCTACCAGGTCCCTCTCCTGCTGCAGTGGGTAAAGGAAATAGGGATTGTGTTAACTGGACAGCCAGGAGGCGGCAGCTGCTGCTGGTTGCTGCACTCTGGGCTCCCCCCAATCCCTTCCCTCTCTGTGTACGTGTCTGACATTCAAACCAGGTGACATTTCTGTGAGTGCAGGTGAGACAGTGGCAAGGACGGTACCTGGAACCAGGAGAAAGCCATCTTAGGTCTGACCCCCACCACACAGACAGCTCATTCAAGCTCTGTAACAGGGTCCCTGCCCCCACCAAACTCAGCAGCATAGATGCACCGCATAAAAGCTATTTCCCCCAGTCTAGGTCAGCTGACCTAGGCCTGGCATTTTTGAGGGGCTCTGCTCCACAGTCCTGCCCAACCAGCCTGGGGCTGGTTGCCATTGCATAGACGGGGGTGTGGGGGCAGCAGGTATGCTGGAGGCATGCTTTAGGGTCTGGGACCACAGCTGTGAAACCCCCACCCCCACCTTGAGCAAAGCCATGGTGGCAGGCTAATTCCGACCATGGGGGGGGCAGGAGGGGCGTGGCAAGGTGAGTGGCAGGGCAGGGCAGACTTGGGGCCCTCCATTGTGGGGTGCACAGAACATCTAGATGCTCTAGATGCCTGAGCTGTGGTAAGAAGGGGAGGCTTGCCCCTGTGAGTGGGGTGGAGACAGGGTGATATTATCGTGGGGTGTGGGTGAAGGTATAGGGGGACTCCTGGCTGGGGCAGAAATGCCCCCTCCCTAATCCCCACTGCTGAGAGAGGTTGAGAACAGCTAGGGGGCAGTGAGGGGCTCTAGGGGCCACCTGTGGGAAGGGCTCCCCCGTCACCTGCGAGGCTGAGTCCCAAGGAAAACGCTTTCCGGCTAGAGCCCATGCACCTTCCAATTTGCATTTCTGCAGCTGTTTCATCCCCGACATCAAAGCTCCTGGCTTGCCCTCTCTGCCGCGGTGTCTGGATGGAGAATGTCACATCACGGGTCCTTTCACATCTAACTAGGGAACCAGCTGTGGGGGTGCCCGGCCTGAAGGCAGACAGGCCCCTTCCTCCCCCCACTCCTCAGGGCCCCATCTGTGATGCTTCAGGCAAACTCAGGCTCCCGGAGATTCCAACAAAGTGCTGGTGGATCAGGAGCACCGGGGTCTGCACATACTGCAGACTCCATAGGATGAGAGAGGCAACCTTCCTGAGCAAGGGGGGCCCGTCTGTTGTGCTGTGTCATCAGTCCTGGGGCCACCCCTGCTGCAGAACCCAGCTTCACCCCACAGGGACGAGTGGATGTGAGTTGGCGCCTCCAGAGCCATCTGTTTGCATTGAGGGTGGTGGCCTTTGTTTAAAAAGGAGCACCTTTTAGGGCTGGCGGGATAAGCCCCATCACCTAGATGAGTCACTGGAGGCCCGAGGACTTGAGTCACTTATGGAAGGTGACGAAGCCGGCCTGAAGCAATGGGGGTGTCTGTCCTCACAGCCCCATTTCTCCCACCACCCAACCCCAAGAGCTGTGAATCCCGTCAGCTGACATGACGGGTATATGGTGTGCGTTTTCCTGTCAGCTGACCTGGCACGTACGTGGTGTGCGTTTTCCTGTCAGCTGACCTGGCAGGTACGTGGTGTGTGTTTTCCCTACCACAGCCCCATGAAGAGGATGGGAACGTCTCTCTCTGCCACTGACCCCAGATGAATCCTGGACATGTGACCTCAGGAGGCTGAAGAAGGTAAAGTGTGAGATTGTGAGTGTTCTGTCACCCAGAAGAACAGGGATGGGGAGAGTTGAGTAGAGGAAGCTGCTGGTGACAGGGCCACACTGCCCTGTGGCAGAGACTCCTCAGTCAACTTTTAAAAATAGGTTATTTTCCTATTCTGGGCCCAAATGGCACCTCACCATCAGGTGGTCATGTGGTAGTTCTCAGCCTCCCACTAAAATGCTTGTAAATGCATAAGAAAAAAAAAGGGGGGTGTACATCCTAAGTATCAAAAATTCAGGTAGACATGCACTCTCTTGCTAGAATCAGAGAAGAATGCTCCGTAGCCATAGGACCTAGGCTAATGGCCTTTGCTTGCTCTGCCCTAGGGATAGACTGACCTCAGCCTATCAGGGAGGGGAAAGAAGTGTCCTCCCCCTCATAGATTCGTCCTGTGCTCTGACACAAGATTCATACAACCAACATGCTTCACCCTGGGAGTCATCCTTTTCCTTGGCCTGTGCTTTCTGAGGTGGGTGGGAGAGATCCATGTCCCCACATGCTGTCCCCACCAGACAAATCCATGGAGAGACCCCCCCTTCCAGCAAATCACTGTGCAGGAAGCGCCATGATGAAGCCCTCTGGGCAGGAGTCTACTGGAAAGACTGCAGACAGCTCAGCCTGGCTGCAGGCTGTGGATTCTCATGCATCACAAGTGTTAGATGTATCAGATGACTAGGCACAGGGTAATGACAAGACTATGTAGTCACACATCTGCTAGTCCATCTGGTCATTATACGTTCATCTACCCATGCAAACATGTATCCATTATCAGACAGACAGCCATCTATCCACTATCATCTGTCCATAATCTATCATTCATCTATCCACCCATCCATCCACCTATCTGTCATCCATCTACCTATCTATCCATCCATCCACCCATCCATCTACCCATCCATCATCCATCCACCTATATATCCATCCATCCATCCATCTACCCATCCATCATTCATCTACTTATCCATCTATCCATCCATCCATCCATCCACCTATCTATCCATTCATCCATCCATCCATCTGCCCATCCATCATCCATCTACCTATCCATCCATTTATCCATCCCATCCATCATCCACCTATCCATCCATCCATCCATCCATCCATCCATCCATCATTCATCCACTCATCCACCTATCCACCCATAATCCATCTACCCATTCATCATTCATCCATCTACATATCCATCCATCCACCTATGCATCCGTCCATTCATTATCCACCCACCTATCCATCCATCATCCATCCATCCATCCATCAATCCACCTATCTATCCATTCATCCATCCATCCATCTACCTATCCATCCATTTATCCATCCCATCCACCCATCCATCTACCCATCCATCATCCACCTATCTATCCATCCATCCATCTACTCACCCATCATCCATCTACCTATCCATCCATCCATCCATCCATTATCCACCCACCTATCCATCCACCCATCCATCCACCCATCCATCCATCCATCTATCCACCTATCCATCTATCCATCTACCTATCCATCTATCCATCCATCCATCCATCCATCATCCATCCACCCATCCATCCATCCATCTATCCACCTATCCATCTATCCATCCATCACCCATCCACCTATCCATTTATCTATCCATCCATCTGTCATCTGCCCCATCCACTCATTGCCCCCATCAAATACTCTGGGTGCATCTATCATGAGACAAGCATTCTTGGGTTACAACAGAGAACAAACAATCCAAATTTTCTGTACTGGTAAAATTTGTGTTATAGTGTGTAGCAATAAGAAAAATATATACATAAGTAGAATGTAAATGACATTAGGTGAAAAACTATTGGAGAGGAAAACAAACAAGGCAAGGAGTAGAGGGTGCCCAGGGGTGAGGACACTGTGGCTCTAATAAGGTGATCAGCACAGGGCGCCCAAGGGGATGCCGGAAGAGAAGTGGGGGAGCAGCAGGCCCAGGCAGTGTGGGTGGGGGCTGAAGCAGGCACAAACACTCTGATTCAGCACCTGGCAAGGGACAGCAAGGGGACCAGTGTGACCAGAGCAAGGTCAGGCTGGGGAGCATAGTGGTTAAGAAATAAAAGTGAGCAAAGGAGAAGGGGGTGAGGAGGGGATTGGAGCAGACAGGTGACATAATCTGCCTTATATTTTTAAAGATCCCTTTGGTCCTGGATTGAGACTTGTGAGACAAAGTAACGAACATAAGAAGCCATGTTTGCTCACTTCTGCTTGCCAAGATAATTTCACAAAGCCCCTGGCTCTGTGACGATATGCAGCTCTTTGGAAAAATGCTTTGAAGACAAAACGGGACCCAGCACACAGCCCCCACATCTCTCGCCTGAGTCACCATATTCTTTAAAAGATAAATGACCCCAGTCTTTCCTTCTCCCACGCCTGGGATAACTTCTGGCAGGATTGGCGATTAGGACTCTGCCAGCTGTAACTGGGGGCACCCTCACACTCGTGACACGGTTTGCAGGACTAAAGCTCCACCACCCAGGGATAAGCTGTGACCTCTCGGAGGGACCTTTCCCAGGCTGGCCTCCTCAGTCCAGTCTGCAGTAAGAATTCTGAACACGCTAACTTTAGTTCTTTAAAAGCTTGACTATTTTCTTAAGTCAAATGTGGAAAGCAATGGGAGTGAATGGAGGCGACAGTGACTGCAGTGGAAACGGTGGGATCAGACCACGGTGGGGCCAGCAGGGGAAGAGAGAACCGCTCAGATTCTGGGTAAAATGTGAAGGGACAACCTGCCTGCCCAGGCATCCGGTCAGCTATGGGGCGACAGAGGGAGTGAGAAGGAAAGCAAAGCTTAGGAGAGCAAGGGGGGCTCCGACCTCTGCCCTGACCCCCAGGGGGATGGAGCTCCCATTGTGGGAGCAGGTACAGTAAGGAGGGCTCCCACCTCTGCCCTGACCCCCAGGGGGACAGAGCTCCCTACAGTGAGGAAGGCTCTCACCTCTGCCCTGACCACCCAGGGGGACAGAGCTCCCATTATGCGAGCAGGTAGGATGGGGGGTGACTGAGAGTTTGGTTTGTGACATTTTCATCCAACACCATGGCACTGGGTGTGTATCAGCCACTAGATGTTATCCTCAGCATCCAATATCCCAACCAGGTCTGACAGCAATCAAACATTTGCTCAGGGGCGGCACCTGTGGCTCAAGGAGTAGGGTGCCAGCCCCATGTACTGGAAATGGTAGGTTCAAACCTGGCCCCAGCCAAAAACTGCCCCCCCAAAAAAATGCTTAGGGAGGCCATTTTTAAGTAGGAATAAACCAAAATTTCCATTTAGGGGCATATCATATCTACAAAATAAAGGGAAAAGGACATTTTCTCAAGGAAAGTGACCGAGATTCTACATTTGAATATAATCTACTAAGGGAAAGAAATAGATGAAGAATTTAGGTAAAGTTCTCGTGGCAAGCGGCTGTATTGAGAGAGAACGGGGTAGGGGAGCAGCGTGTCCTAAAAGGGCCTAGGGGTTGGTGTCAGATCGTCCCCCAAGCTCTGGTTGACAAGTGTCTGACGTGGGTGGTGGTGCTGGCCTCTCTGATTACGAAGGTAAAAAAAGGACAAGCTGCCCATCATGGGCCCCCGCTCCTGACAGCAGCTCTCTAATTGCCTGGAGGAAAAAGAGGAATGAAGGCAGCTGAGGTTAATAAAGTCATCGGTACGTAGCTGAGTCCGTCTCAGGGACCTCGTAAAAACAAGTGGAAACAAACACATCAAGTGTAATGAAGACACCTGGCACCAAGATCAAGGACGACGGCAGGGAGATTGAGGTCAAGGTCGTCTAACAGCCACATTGGAGGAGGAGCGGAGACGCGGGCCTGGCCTCAGACTCCACGGAGCCTAACAATATGAGAAAGGAAGGGTAACTACTAAAATATTAAATGTATAACTCTCAAATAATAAAATCAGGAAAATAAGACGATCCAATAAAAACAACATTAAAAAAAGGAAACAAACACACAAGAAATGGACAAAAGAAGGCAACCTGCAGAAGATAAGAGTGAATCCCAATATTTCAATAATCTAAATTCATCCCAAACAAGACACCCCAAACGGGCACGCACTGTGCTGTCACCTGGAAGTCACCGGGAAGTGGTAACAGGACAAGTTTGACACAGCAAGGAGTGAAATCATTTGCACCAGGCCAAAAGTAAAAATAAAGCTCAGAATGAGATAGTATAAATATAAGCAAAACTTAAGGCAAAAAGCATTATTATGAATAAACAGGGCTGGTTCAGAATGACTGAAAGACTAATTCATGAGGACAATGAATAAGTTTGTGCTTACTAATATATTCTCCAAATAGAGCAGCTCTACATGGAGTTATAAGAAAACTCTGAAACACACACACGTGCACACACACTCCCCCATCACATTAGATTTTAATGCACACTGAGTAACTGATGGGCCACGTTGATGGAACATTCATATGGACAGAGAGCAAGGACCAGTTCCTGCCTGGTTTTGTCAATAAAGTTTTATTGACACACAGATGCACCTGCTCCTTTATTTCTTTATGGGTTTGGCTTCTGTCATGCTACAGTGAAAGAGGAGAGTTGTTGTAGCAAAGAACACAGGACCTGTAATGCAGAAGAATTTTGCTGACCCCTGACACTAAGATTAGAAGAGAGAGCATAATGGGTAAGCTTTGACACACAGACATAAACAGAACCTCGGCCACGTTGTGTGAGGATGGGGTCACATTCTGGGAAATGCATCTCTAGGTGATGTGATCATTTGTGTAAACACACACAGTTGGCTCCCCTAGGCTGTGTGGTGTAGACTGGTGTTCCTGGGCTACACACCTGCACAGGTGTGGTTGGGTGACCGCAGAAGCCAGGGCTGGGGAAACCGTAACACAGCGGTAAGTATCTGTGCCCAGACAGAACTAAGAATAGACAAGGTGCGGGAGAGATACAGTATGCCAGCCTGACGGGGCCGCCGTCGTCCTCGCCGTCTGCCACTGACTGGAGCGCCGATTACACAGCGAGTCTGGGAATCCTTTTCTCAAGAACACGGGACGGTTGCAGACCCGGAGCACATTCCAAGTCACAGAAGGCTCAAAACTGCCAACACCACCAACACCACACAGATCACGTTCTCTGATTATAATTCGATAAAAATTCATCTGCAAATGATTTGTGGGCGAGAGGAGATAAGCAAATGGAAAAGAGAACAGGTTTGAAACCAAAAATTAATGAAAATGCTATTTATCAAAATGTGTGTGATGCCTGGGAAGCGGTGCTTGGAAGAAAGTGTATCCCTTCAAAGGGACTGTGCTTGACGAGGAAAAATGATAAAATTAATGATTGAAATGTCCTACTCAAAAAATTAGAAAAAGAATAAGATAAAGAATAAGAAAGTGGAAGGGAACATGATTTAAGTAAGTAAGTGAACGTGAGTGGAAAACAGGTCTCAGGAGCCAGCGGCTGGCCTTGCCGGGCGGAGCAGCCCAGGCCCAGGGCCCTGCTGAGGGCCCAGCGTCCTGACGTGGAAGGGGTGGCCTGGTGCCTTCCAGGTTCTCGGAAGGGGAACTTTCTATCACTTGACATAAGCTGTGATTCTAAACTTGGAATGGAGCTGAATTCTGCATACCCTGTGAAACCCTACTGTCAGGGCCTAACAGAACGCTATGTGGAAGTCCCCACTGCAGAAGGTCAGCTCATTTGGGAACAGGGTCTTTCTTTATACAGAGAATCAAGTTTGAACATTAGGGTGGGGCCAAACCCGTTATTAGTCCCGTCTATACCACTGGGTGGCAAGGCGGACAGGCACAGAGGGCAGACAGCAAGCAGAGACGGAGCGGGGGTGATGCTTTACATGGAGGGGAGACAGAGGGTGCCAGGAAACCCTCATCCCCCACAGGCCACGGGCCGCATGAAGATCATGGGAGTACTGTGGGCTTGTCTGTGCTGCTGGATACTGTGAAAATTACCCATAGACTTTTTTTTTTTTTTTAAACTCATGAGCTTTCATTAGTGTTTGTGTATTTTATGTGTGGCCCAAGACTATTCTTCCTCAGAAAAGAAAAATGCTTGGACATCCCTGGGAGTGCGTCCTGACTTGTAGCTGCTAGAACGGTGAGGCAGTGAGCTGCTGTTCTCAGCTGCCCAGACTGTGGCAGGTGGCTCAGCAGCCCCGGGGGACACATACGTCCTGGAAGGACCTCGTTCGCTCTGGGACCCAGGCCCACAGGGTCTGCCTCCCCAAGGCCTCTCTGCTGTTTTGGGCTTAGGGCCTGGACCGGATCCCGCGGGGGGCATACCATGGCCTCACACCCCTCCTCCTGCCATGTCCATGCTGCCCCTGCACCCTGACCCACCCACGACACGCTCCCCTGGACCACAGTCTCTCTGTTCTTTCCTCTACCACAGCGTCAGCTCCGGGAGCCGAGGGCCGCCTGCTCCTGCCTCATTCCCGTGGCCTCAAACAGAGCTCAGCAGCCAATCAGAGCTCCACCAATGTTTGTTGAATGAATAATAAAATGAATGAAATAATGCGATTTTTAAAACCCACATTAGTATCTGGAATAAAATACAGTAATTATAAAGATCACATGACACAATGGACGTCCGAAGCTGACTAAGGTGATTTATCACAAAACCCAGCAAGAAAGCACTGAACATGCCAGATACCTGCCACACAGCCACTGTCATTACTAAAACTCTGCAGTGACATAGAACTAGACACATGGAGAGGGGAGAGGCCCAGGAGAAGCAGAAATAGAATCTAATACGTTGAGAGATTTCATATCAAACCAAGGAACTCTTTTAATTCAGTGTGAAAATGATGGTTTAGCATCCCAATTTAAAAAAAAACCTGAACTCCCATGTCACACCAGACACAAAAATAAGCTAAAATGAAGAGAGGGAATTCATAGAATAAAACTTGAAAAATGTATTTGTACCTTTTTTGTACATTTATAAATTAATTTCAAGTAAAGTCCCTTACTTCTTCCTCCTCCCCAAAATCTAACAACAAAGCTTATTCCTTTGTGAGCAGAATAAGGGAGGGAAGGAAGGGAGGAAGGAAGGGAGGGAGGGAGGGAGGGAGGGAGGGAGGGAGGGAGGAAGGAAGGAAGGAAGGAAGGAAGGAAGGAAGGAAGGAAGGAAGGAAGGAAGGA
>CAUYQV010092520.1:0-17004 GCA_963574575.1 Galagoides demidoff | reverse complement strand
TCACTCTGTTGAGTCTTTCCTTTGCTGTGCAGAAGGTTTTTAGTTTGATGTGATCCCATTTGTTTATTTTGATTTAGTTGCCTATGCTTAGGGTGTCATATCCAGAAAATCATTGTCAAGTCCAATGTCATGGAGATTTTCTTCTATGTTTTTCTTCTAGTAGTTTCATAGTTTGGAGTCTTACATTTAAGTCTTCAATCCAGTTTCAGGTTTTTTTTGAGACAGAGTCTCACTTTGTCACCCTCGGTAGAGTGCCGTGGCCTCATAGCTCATAGCAACCTCAGATCTTGGGCTCAAGTGATTCTCTTGCCTCAGCCTCCCAAGTAGCTGGGGCTATAGGCGTCCACCACAATGCCTGGCTATTTTTAGAGACCTAGTCTCACTCTAGTTCAGGCTAGTGTTGAACTTGTGAGCTTACGTGATCTGCCTACCTTGGCCTCCTACCGCACCTGGCCTTATTTGATTTTTTATATGGTATGAGATAAGTGTATTATTTTATTCTTCTGCAGGTGAATATTAAATTTTCCCAATACTGTCTGTTGAAGAGACTGTCCTTTTCCCATTGTATCTTCTTGGCCCCTTTGTCAAAAAGCAGTTGGCTTTAAATGTCTGGATTTATTTCTGGGATGTGTGTTCTTTTCCATTGGTCTATATATGTTTTTATACCCTGTTGTTTAGGTTAGTATATTTTGTTGATAGTTTGAAGTCAGATAATGTGGTGCCTCCAGCTTTATTTTTGCTCAAAATTGCTTTATCTGTTTGGGTTTTTTTTTTATGGTTCTATATGGATTTTAGTATTGTTCTTCTATTTCTGTGAAGAATGTCATTGATATTTTGGTAGAGCATTAAATTGTATATATCTCTGGGTACTATTGACATTAACAATATTAATTCTTCCAATCAATGAACATGGAAAGGCAGGGTGTGGTGGCTCACATCTGTAATCCTAGCACTCTGGGAGGCCAAGGCAGGTGGATTGCCTGAACTCACAGGTTCCAGACCAGCCTGAGCAAGAGCGAGACCCCATCTCTAAAAATAGCCAGGTGTTGTGGCAGGCATCTATGGTCCCAGCTACTTGGGGGCCTGAGGCAAGAGAATCACTTGAGCCATAGAGTTTGAGATTGCTGTGAGCTATGATGCTATGGCACTCTACCGAGGGTGACATGGTGAGACTCTGTCTCAAAAAAAAAAAAATGTTTTCATATATTTGTGTCTTCACATATTTTCATTTATTTGTGTCTTCTTCAATTTCTTTATCAGTGTTTTGTAGTTTTCCCTGTAGAGATCTTTCACATCCTTGGTTAAATTTATTCTTAAGTATTTTATTATTTTTTGTAGCAAGTATAAATGAAATAGTTGTCTTGATTTCACTTTTAGTTAGTCCTCTGTTAGCATATAGAAACACTGCTCATATTTGTATGTTGATTTTGTATCCAGCAACTTTACCGAGTTCATTTATTAGTTCTATCAGTTTTTTTGTAGAGTTTTGTATATAAGGTTATATCATCTGTAAACAGGAACAATTTAACTTCCTCCATTTCAATTTGTATCCCTTTTCTTTCTTTGTCCTGTCTAATTTCTCTGGCTAGGAATTCCAGTACTGTGTTGAATAGAAGTGCCAAGATTGGGTATCCTTGCCTTGTCCTTGATCTTCAAGGTAAAGCTTTCAGGTTTTTTGCCATTGAAGATATTCACTGTGGACTTGTCCTATGTGGCCTTTATTATGTTGAGGTACATTCTTTCTACACCTAATTTGTTTAGTTTTTTTTTAAATGAAGGAATATTGAATTTTCTCAAATGCTTTTTCTCATCTATTAACACGGTTATATGGTTTTTGTCTTTCATCATGTTAATGTGATGTGACATTCATTGATTTATGTATGTTGAAACTTCCTTGCATCATTGGAGGGAATCCCACTTTATAGTGATGACTCATTTTTTTAATGTGCTTTTGAATTTGGTCTGCTAGTATTTTGTTGAAGATTTATTTAGAGGGATAATGGCCTATAGTTTTCTTTCCTTTGTTATGTGCTTCTGTGTCAGGAATCTCCAAGACCCTTGAGCCGTTCAGTAGACCTGTCCAATTCACTTAGCAGAACTAGCGAATTTGGCTAAGTTAAAGTGAAAGTAAAGTAAAGCAGGAGTGAGAATAAAGTAGTTGGGACTCCAATGCAGCAGAAAAAATATTTATTTAAAGTAAGGCATAAAGGCTGGGCTCAGTGGCTCGTGCCTGTAATCCTAGAACTCTGGGAGGCCAAGGCAGGTGGATTGCTTGAGCTCAGGAGTTCAAGACCAGCCTCAGCAAGAGTGAAACCCCATATCTAAAAATACCTGGTCTTTGTAGGAGGCACCTGGAGTCTCAGCTGCTTGGGAGGCTGAGGCAAGAGGATTGCTTGAGCCCGAGAATTTGAGGTTGTTGTGAGCTATGATGCCATGACCCTCTGCTGAGGGCAATAAAGTAAGACTCTGTCTAAATAAGTAAAAATTAAATATAACAAAGCAAAGCAAAGTAAAGCATAGGTAAGTATAGACTTTTCCAGAGGGGTTGGAAAAGGATCCCCCTGGCAAGTGAGAGGAGATGCCACATGAAGGCAGAACACAAGTATCAGTATCTTATCTTAGTTCCCCCTGTAATTATCTATAAAGTATTTCATTGGTTCGCCCTAGGTCTTTAGGATTCTTGTCTCCGTCTTATTGGTCACAGATAAACTTAGTCGCCACATGTGCCCATTTTTCCTCCTCTTTTTAGCTATAATTGCTGCCTATTATTTTCCTGACAGTTGTATAGTGGTGTCTTCTCTTAGTCTTGGGATGTTTGTGACATTTGCTGTGCATCCTATTCTGTGACTGTGACTATTACTCCACTTTGTGTCACAAGCTGGAAACTGCATGTGTGGAGAACAGGACATACTCTGTAAATTGAGTCACAGGGTTTTCGAAACTCACTGTTTGTTGCAGGGTCCTTTTTAACTTTCTTGTCTAGGAGGCTAGACCTTTCTCCTGCTTCTCCGTAGCCCTTTTCTGTCCCTAAACAGTCTGCCTTTTGGTATTAGGGTAATGCTGGCCTTGTGAAATGAGTTTGGAAGTAATCCCTTCCCTTCACTTTTATGGAAGAGTTAGAAGAACTGGCATTAAGTCGTCTTTAAATGTTTGCTATGGTTGAGCAATAAAGCCATTAAGTGCTGGGCTTTCTTTGATGTGATACTTTTTATTACTGATTTAATCTCCTTACTCACTGTTGGTTTGTTCAGATTACCTATGTCTTTATAATTCAGTCTTGGTAGGTTGTGTGTGTCAAGGAATTTGTACATTTACAAATGTAAATCTTCTGGGTTATCCAATTTGTTATTCATAATATCCACCATGTGATTCTTTGTATGTCTCATGCACCAGTTGTAATGTCTCCTGTTTCATTTCTGATTTTGAGTCTTCTCTCTTAGTCTAGCAAAAGGTTTGTTGATTCTGTTTAACTTTCAAAATAACTGTTATTGTTATTGGTCTTTTTGTCTTTCTAGTCTCTGTTTCATTTACTTCTACTTGGATCTTTATTACAGTAGAACCTATATAGTTGATACCTCCTTAAGTTGACCTGATTTTCATAAACCATGCCACATGTATGTATCTGTGCAGGAGATCCACTTTTTAATGTGAGCACCTCCATATGTTGACCAGTTAGTTACAGTCCCTTGAGTGGTGAACTTACTGTATTTTGCTCTTTCTGCTGACTTAGGGCTTACTTTGTTCTTGTTTTTTTAATTCCTTGAGGTGCATTATTAGATTCTTTTTGAGTTTTTTTTCTCATGTAGTCTGTTTATTTATTTATTGCTATTTACTTATTTATTGTAAATAATATAAACTTCCTATAAACTTTCCACTTAGAACTGCTTTTATTATACCCTATGGGTTTTGGTATTTGTATTCATTTCTTTCATCTCAAGAAATCTTTAACTTTTTTTCTTTTAATTTATTCATTGCCCCACTAATTGTTTGGAAGCATGTTATTTCCATGTACCTGTATTTGTGAATTTCCCAAAGTTCCTCCTGTTATTCATTTCTGGTTTTATACCATTGTGGTCAGAAAAGATATTTGATATAATTTCAGTTTTCTTGAATTTTTCAAGCCTTGTTTTTTGGCCTAATATATATTCTATCCTGAAGGATGTTCCACGTGTAATTAAGAAGAATCTATATTCTGTTGCTATTGGAAATAAAACAATAAACACTGCAATCTTGAATAATATTATAAACAGAAATAGCACAGGATTCTTGGGCAGATATGGAACATTAATACCTGTGTGCTGGGGCAAGTCAAAGTTTCAGTATAATTTCTCATATGCAAGTCAGAATGAAAAGTGGCACTAGAAAACATAACAATAAATGTCTTAAAATGCATTGGAAGCGCTCTGAACTTTCCCTTTGATCTTCCTAAATAAAACCTCTATTTGTTACCTTGAAAAAAAAAAAAGAAAAATATATTCCTGAAGAAGTCTAAGAAAAAATGGACCATAATTTTATTCTACTTCTTAGTATTTTTCTTCCAGTATTTAATTATTTTGATGACTACCTGTCAGTATCTTTCTTCCACTTGTTTTGGTTTTCGCGTTTTATAGCTCATTGACTTTGAGTTTGACAGAGTGCTCGAAGTAGTTGTCAGTGAGCGCTCTATAATTTTTGGATCCATTTTTATCTAAATAATTAAAACTATCTGACAGGACTGTAAGATGCTTGCTACCATTTCCAACAACCTATAATTGTGCATGAGATTCTTTAGTAAGAACATTAAGTTGGAAGAGAAACTATCATTCTGTAAAATGGCCAATGATGTTGTATTCATCAATTTTGTCTTGTTCTTTGTATCATTTTTTGAAATTTTCAGCATTGATGCTGATGGGACAATGACAGTGGACTGGAACGAATGGAGAGACTACTTCTTATTTAATCCTGTTACAGACATTGAGGAAATTATCCGTTTCTGGAAACATTCTACCGTAAGTATGCATTACATGTTTATACTCCCTTGGAGCTGTAAGCTGTAGGTATAGTTGTCATCCAAGAACACTCTGTAACACTCACAGGCCAGCATACTTCAGTGCCAGCAGCTCCTTCACATATTGTAGAGTTCTCTTTATCGTATTAGGCATAGATTTATAGAGCATCTTAAAAAACCCAACATTGCATAAACAGCCATTCTCAAAAGTTGAAAGAAATACAACCTTGATGTTACCTAGCTTTTTTTGTCATGTAAGTATTCTGCTGTAGGGAGATGTAAAAGTCATAGGCTTTTGCATTTAATAGATACTGTTAAATGTATTGTCTAAATAATCTCAACACCTCATGGTTTTTAAGGGATCTATGTCCTTAGCCCTTGATGACACGGTCAAAGGTCCCTTCTGAAACTTTGCTTGTTTGGTTAACCTGCTTAGGTTTATCTTCACGTAAGGCACCTGCAATGATCATTAAAGGTTACAAAATGTTTTAGGCTGAGCTGCTCAGCTTTTCACATCAGTCTGCATCCCACGGAACTTTCAGATTTTGATTGCATTTCATTAATATGCTGCTGAGTTCTGTTATTATGCACTATGCTTTTGAAACCATTGGGAACTCTCCGAAGGAGTTTTAATTTTTTTTTTGTTTTTTTTGCCTATTGGGCTTGCCATGTATACTTACTTATGGATTTCATTAAATTTAATATGCAGTAAATGAAACCTGGAGTTCACATTGCAATTAGTAACTAGTAATGCCTAAGCTTATGTAAACCATTATAAAATAACTGGTGAATAATATTTTTGCAAATTTAAGTACAAAAATATGCTATAGTAGTAGTTTAGTTTTCTAGATAAATTTTATACTTTTGTGAGGTTTAATTTACTTGATTCTTTTTATATCTTTGAAGATAGTTGATAACAGTTAGGCTACAATCATGTTTGTTGTATTGTTGGTAAAATGGAGGAAGAGAGGGTTACTACCATAACATAGCTCCTTACCCTTATAATCTTGCTGTAAAATCTTTTATGCCAAAATCGTCTAGACAATGAAGTTGTAAGAATATTATCATTATAGATTATATTTCTTTCAAGCTATATTTGTAAATCTATATTAATGTTTCCCTCAGGCTATATTTGCAATCTGTAGTAATGTGTAGAATGTATTGGAGGGGTGATCACTTCAAACAATACCTTCCTGTTAAATAAATTTTATATAAGATCAATTGCATGGTTTAAATGACAAGTCAGATTTCTAAAAATACTTCTAGGTGGTCACTATAGAAAATGAGTTTGGGGCTTGGCGCCTGTGGCTCAAGTGGCTAAGGTGCCAGCCACATACACTTGAGCTGGCAGGTTTGAATCCAGCCCGGGTCCACCAAACAATGATGGCTGCAACCAAAAAATATCCGGGTGTCGTGGCGGGCGCCTGTAGTCCCAGCTGTTTGGGAGGCAGAGGAAGGAGAATCGCTTGAGCCCAGGAGTTGGAGGTTGCTGTGACCTGTGATGCCATGGCACTCTACCCAGGGTGACAGCTTGAGGCTCTGTCTCAAAAAAAAAGAAAAGAAAAAAGAAAATGAGTTTGGTGGGATATCTGCAAATATAGTTTTAATTTAATATCTATTTATTTAAATCATATAACATAAAGTATAACATGGAATAATTTTGACATAAAGGGAATATCATTGAAAAATTGACAGATTAATTTCTTCAAACATGTCATCAGCAATTAGATGTGGTTTTCCAGCTTCATGAAAAGTGACTTTCTAAAAAGGATTCACTGCACTTGATAAAATGCTGCCCTTTCTGCTTAGATCAAGAGGAGAAAAATTCATCTGCATCTATTAAGAAAGAAAGGTGTAATTGTTGCCACTGTAAATTTGTAATTACCGTCAATTTTCATTTCCTACAAACTGATAACTATAATATGAATAGACTATAATCTATGTGCTCAAATTAGTTCAGCATAAATTCTAAGGAGTAGAGTTAAACTTTAATGGTAAGACATGATTCTTCTCTAAAACAAACAGCAGAACTGTCTATGAATACCTGTTTTTCATTGAAGGAGCATGGGGACCTTTTTTTCATTTTAACAGGGAATTGACATAGGGGATAGTTTAACTATCCCCGATGAGTTCACAGAAGATGAAAAAAAATCTGGTCAGTGGTGGAGGCAGCTTTTGGCAGGAGGCGTGGCAGGTGCTGTCTCTCGAACAAGCACTGCCCCTTTGGATCGCCTGAAAATCATGATGCAGGTGAGCTTTATGGTCTGTGTCTAAGTTTGTCTTAAATATTCTGAAAGAATGAGAAATGTGTTGCTTTGAAAAAGAAGTTTTGAGACTTTGCAGTAACAGTCTTTGGTACTTTTACAAAAATTCTCCATATCATTGCTGGTAACCCAGAATTCAGCTCATGTAAGTATGCATTGTGGTGCTCGACTTTCCCTTGTTGGTGCAAGTATGTCTGAACTTCTAATCTTTGGCACTCTATGACTATTCAAATTTTTAATTAAAAAAATATTTGGCCATTACTATAGGATTCTCCTTAAGTTATCTGTGCTTTTCATTTTTTTCCTAAAATCTAGAATCTGAGAATAAGAATGTCATTTTAAAAATTATTCCAAAGCTAAGGTTAGCAGAAAAAGATCTGGATTTATAGACTGACTTTGCTATTTACTAGCAGGGAAGACTTGGGTAGGGCAAAGTAGAAAGAAAGAGAGAAAAGAAAAGAATGAAGATTTATTTGGTGCTCATTGTGATGACCCATTTAATCCTCACCGTAGCCCAAAGAAGTAGATTTTTTTATCCTCATTTTATCCATGGGGAACCTGGGGCTCTGTGTGTTAATTGCCTTTTCCCGGACAACAGATTAGATGAGGAACAGAATTATCTTTGTCTCTGAAGCTTATGATTCTCAACCTGCCTGAGACCTCTTCTCATTTTCCTGCATTAGGGAATGGGAATAATAATATCTAACAAGGGTTAGATACAAAAGCTGTAACAATTAAACAATACAAGGTATATGCGAATGCTTGATACACTGAATTAGCTTATTTATAACATAGTAGTTTTTAAAATATTTTTAGAAGTTTGTTTGTTATACCTACAGTCAATACTTTTTACATTTATCCTTCAATTTCTGTAGAAAATATTTCTGACAGTATTTTAAGCTAACATCTATTCAGAAGGTACCCGAATCTCAAAACTTATTTAGGGACAGAGATAGCGCTTTAAAGAAAAAGGGAAGGGAATTGGTGTGTGTGCGTGTGCGCATGTTTCTTTAGGAACAATAGTAATTGATTTTGAGAGAGCTTGAATAAGCATTCATCTTTTACTTCATCATATTTTATTGCAAGGTGTATTTACTTAAAATGAAGTAGATTTCTTTGCTATTCAGTTTCTGCAAATTCAGGGGTTCCAAAGTCACGTGACCTTCAGGTTCACTCGAGGGACACACGGTCACTGAAAGCTGTTATACTCACAGAAATAGTTTATCACTGGGAAGAGTTACAGATTAACATCAGTCAACTAAAAATATGCACAGGGCTGAGTTTAGGAGGCATCAAAAGCAGAGCTTCTGTGATCCTCTTTCTCTAGAGTCTTCGTGTGTTACTTTCCTGGCACTGCTGTGTGACAAGATGTGCAGGATGCTGCAAACCAAACAGGGCAGCTCGCCCCAGCCTTCAGTGACCGAGTTCTCATTAGAGCTCAGTCCCCTTCTGACCCCATGTCTACCTTCAATCTTTAGCCCTGTTCAACCCCTTGCACTTGTGTATGTGGGCTTTTTTGGTGGTAGTCATACATTTTATATAAGCTGAAACAATCAGGAAAATAGCTTATTTCTTTAATTATTCTTGGTTTATTAGATCTAATTAGTTTTTTTTTAACTGTATTTTTAATTTTTTTGGCTGGGGGTGGGTTTGAACCCGCCACCTCCGGCATATGGGGCCAGCCCCCTACCCTTTTAAGCCACAGGCATCGCCCCCAGATCTAATTAGTCTTTATATATAGGCAATCATAGGGTCTAGCATATTTAAATGACGGCCACATCTGTCATTAAGAATTATTGCCATTCTGGGGCAGTGCCTGTGGTTCAAAGGGGTAGGGCACTGGCCCCATATGCTAGAGGTGGTGGGTTCAAACCCAGCCCTGGCCAAAAACTGCAAAAAAAAAAAAAAAGGAATTATTGCCATTCTGTCAATATAAGCCACGTAATTCACTAGTACTCACTGGATTAGACAGTGGGTACCCTAGTCATGAATTTATAGCCCAGAGGAGCCTCAAAATATGCCACAGAAGGTACAGTTTTTATTTTTTGTTTCAGGCTGTGTGCATTCCAGTATCTGTGGCTGTAAGATAAATGTAACATCCAAATCATTTTCAGACTCACTTATATTTCATCTCTGTACTACTTGTTGAAGAGAGGGAGTGATGTATTACTTGCAGTATACTTCATGTTTATTTCTCTTAAATTGGACTTATTCATGTTTCAACGGGTATTCCATAGCCTAGTGCAAAATTTGGTTCCTGTTATCTTACTGATGTCATTCGTAATAATTTTTAATTTCTTATGTCCTCTCTTATCTGCTTTCTTACCCTTAGGGTATCAATTATTCTTAGTTTTACATTTAGAGGCAAGTCCCCCGAAATGGTGGTCATACTTCTTCCCAGTGTTATGTATTTCCCCACCCTTCTCTATTTTATTTTTAAATATATCTTCTTGCGGTTATGAACAGTGCTAAAAAGAGATTGGGTGGTTACTTGAGAAATAGCGGCAATAATATGCCACCAGTATTTTATATCATTTTTACTTTTATTTTTAGGTTCATGGTTCAAAGTCAGACAAGATGAACATATTTGGTGGCTTTCGACAGATGGTAAAAGAAGGAGGCATCCGTTCCCTTTGGAGAGGAAATGGTACAAATGTCATTAAAATTGCTCCTGAGACAGCTGTTAAGTTCTGGGCCTATGAACAGGTAATTGTTATCACCTGTGGAAATTATTTACAAAGAGAGTTAGAAAACTGATTCAGTAAAGATTAGCGTCTGCTGCTTTGGGGAGTCTTGTCTTAACACATGAAAATTTTTTTTATATATATGCCATGAGGAGTTTTTCTTACGGGAGATCAGACTAGATAAACTCAGAGATTCCTCACGATTAAATTCTGGGGTTCCGAATTGTATAATATAATTTATAAAGAAAGATTTTGTGTTCTTTTCTAAGGATCTCTTAAACGAAAGGTAGAATTGTTGCTTATTCCTTCTGAATCACAAATAGAAGCAGCACGCTAACCTAAGTTTTATGAAGGTGCCCCAGTCTGAAAGGAACGTTCTAAGTTGAAGACATTGGTGTGATTTGACATGGTAATGCAATTGAGTTGAATTTAGAGTGAAAGCTGCATGAAGGGAGGGAGCCTCTGCTTCTCTGCAACCAGGCTTCCCTCTGAGCCCCCTTTACAGAATTCCGATTTCTGCTTGCTCACTTTCCCTGGACTTCACGAGGAAGGCTCTACACAGTGTGGTGCCTTCTCACGGCCTCCAGGGCCCGTTATGTCTCTCTGCCCTTTCTGCTGAAGGTCTGTTCATCCCCCAGGGCTCTCTTTAGGCCACCTGCCTGTGGCAGCCTCCCCTGCCTGGCCTCCTTAGCCTGCTGAATTGCAGAATATCCAGCTTTCCATTGGATAATTTCTTCAGGGTAAATATTCCATGTACTGATATTTTCTCAGATTTCCGAGACTACTTAGCTGGCCCACTTCTAGTTTCAGGTAGATTCTGTTCCTTGAATAACTAGTGGTTTAGAGAACTAAGAAAAGGATATTTTCAGCCTGATATGTAGCTCTGCCAAACACATCATCAGTTTGGGATAAAGCCATGGTCTATTTGGGTTGTCATTACCAGAGCTGTGTCATCGTATCATTGATAGGGTGGCAATGTCATGTAGAGTCCCCATAGTTTCAGCTGCCATCTGTGCACTAAGTGCCCTCCATCCTAACATCTTCCCTTTCATCTCTAGACCTACCATCCACCTATGTACTGTGTCTCTCTGCATCTCTGCTTGTATCTCCGGGAGGGCCTCAAACTCAGCATGTCTGCAGTATGGCCGACATCTTTCCACCTCTTTCCACTCTAGCTACACACACCCCCTCCCTCTTTCTCTGTCATGTAGCGGGGACTGTCTTTTAACACTTTACTCAGGAGTTAGTTCCTCCAGGAAACCTCTGCCCTGTTATAGTTCCCTTCGGGTCCTTCTGTTGCAGCACTTTCGCTGTGAATTCTGTTGATCTCCATCTTTTGGCCCCTCCTTTGTGAGATGGTGAGCTTCACTAAGCAGGAGCTGTTTGTTTGTCAGGTTTGTACTCACGGCACCTTTCCAGTGCCAAGAAATCCTTACTGGAGAGTGAAAGGGCAGAAACACCAGAACTGGGATTTGAGCTCAAGCCTGCCTCAATCTCAAGCCCGTTCAGATGAAGGGGGGGAGCTTACAAGCAGAAGCAGCAGCACGCGGACAAGCACATGGGCATGAAAGGGCAGCACTCGCTGGGGAAACTAAGCCTCAAGTGGAGTGTGTGTCTGGGAAGATAATGATGACGGCTGGACAGATAGGCAAGGAGCCAAATGTAACAGGGGCCTGTGTTTTCTTCTGAACACGGTAGGGGACTACTGAAGTACCTACCGTAGCAACGTGAAATGAGTACATTTACGTTTAAGGAAGAGCAACGTGGAAAAATAATAGAGAAAGGACTGGAGGAGGGGAAGGCTGGGCTGGAGGCAGCGAGACTATTTAAGAAAATATTTCAGTAATTCAGGTAAGAAATGATGAGCACCAGTACAAGGTGGGAGCTGCAGGGATTGGAGAGGAAGGCAATGAATGGAAAAAATATTTTAGGAATAGAATTAATAGAACTCACTGACCAATTAGATGTGGATGAGGGAAAGAGAAAGGAATTAAGGGTGTTATGCTGGCTCCCAACTTGAGTAATTATATAGAAAAACACATGAAGCCAGCTTGCACCTTAGATGCGCTGAGTTTGAGGTACCTCTGGGACACACATGGGGAGCTATCCAGTATGCAAGTGGATGTAGCATGGAGAAATTAAGAGGGATCTTTGATAGAGAGGTTGTTGCGGAGGTGAAGCTGTTGGAATGTGCAAGATCACTCAAGGAGAGCTTACAGAATGGGAAGCATTCTGGGAATAACCCTAAAGGGAGCAGTAGAAGGAAGAGTTGCAAAGTGGCCTGGGAAGGAATAGCTGGGGGGACAGGAGGATATCCAGAGGAAAGGCGGCCTGGAAGTCAGTGGGAGAGAAGGGTTTCACGGAGGGTCAGATGCTACGGAGTGATGACCACAAAAAGGAAAGCAATTGTAGGGTTTATCAATCCAGAGACAGATAAGCTTAGTATGTGTGTTTCAGTGACGTGTAAGGGGAAAAGAAATCATGCTGAGATGAGGAAGGTTTTAATCTCTTTGGGGAGTGATTGGGAGGTAAAGAAGCCTGGGTCACGTGGACACCCTTTTCATGGAGTTTGACTGTAAAGGGAAAGAAAAAGGGGGGAAGGGTAATAGATAAGGGTAGCAGGAGGGTTTGATTTGATTTATTTTAATGTGCCTGTTGCTGAAGGAAGCCTATCAGGACAAAGAGGGAAGTTGAGAATATGCCTGGGAGGGGCTGATTAATGCGGCAGAGGAAGCTATGTGAGGGGTGGGAAGGGGCTGTGGGGAGAACAGGCACTCTCCAGAGACCATTAGACCTTTGACTGCAAGGAGGCCTCTTCTTGAGCCAGCTTGGCAAGAAAGAAAGAAAGAAATATACGTGGTTGTGGATAATTTTGTGGGCAGGAAAACCAGGATGTTCTTACCTGGTGCCCTTTCTGTCCTTTCTCGAGTTCCTAAGAAAGGAGGTTCCCAAGAATGAGGGAGGGAGTGGTATTGAAAGCTGGAGGAGCATGAATAAGATTGAAGTAGGTGTTCTGACAAATGGGAACCAGAACTGAGACAGACGGATGGATTTCTTTCTTTTTTTTCTTTTTTTTTTTGAGACGGAGCCTTAAGCTATCCCCCTGGGTAGAGTGCCATGGCATCACAGCTCATAGCAACCTCCAACTCCTGGGCTCAAGCGAGTCTCCTGGCTCCGCCTCCCAAGTAGCTGGGACCACAGGCGCCCGCCACAACGCCCGGCCATTTTTTGGTTGCAGCCATCATTGTTGTTTGGCGGGCCGGGGCTGGGGATTAGAACCTGCCACCTTAGGTGTACGTGGCTGGCGCCTTAGCCGATTGAGCCACAGGCGCTGTGCCAGATGGAAGGATTTCAAGGTGGTTAACCCAGTGAAGTCTCCTTTAGGCAAACCAAATTCTGGCACCTGGGTAAGTTGAAGTCTCCATAACTGTCACCTCATCTCTAAGATGGCAATTAAACATGGTGACATAGTGCTAAGTACCTGGTACAGTGCCTGACCCTTTATAGGCTCTCTGTCCTCAAATCTTTCCTTTGTATATCGTGTGTTTGGGGAAACAGGAGGAGTGTCAAATACTTACCCTTTAAATATTTATTCTTCATCAGTCACTAAATATTTACTATTTATGTTTAATAAGTTCTTCAGGGATATAAGATATAAAAGGTGCCTTCAAAGTTCCTGTTAATACGTGGGAAGGTTTTAAGCAAATCATATTCAATGATTGTGACAAACTCATACATAGGAAAATTAGTTGGGTGTAGGCAGAAGAGTTTTACGTAACATTTTTGTAGTTTAGCAAACAGAACCCTTGGAAGCACTAATCTCTTTTGGGAGGAATATCTGCTATTTGAGAACTTCATAAAATAATAAAATATTTAATTTTTATCATGAGCAGAGAAACACTATTTTGCTAGGAGAATGTCAGCCTGTATTGTTGCGATGGGCTCTTTAGATCCCAAGGAACAGAAATGGCAAGTGAGGAATGGGCGTCTCTGGAGGGAAGGACCCTCAGAGACAAGTCCAGGAAGGGGACTCCCTGACTCTTCCCTTCTCCATGGATGTGTCTGCTCCTTTCTGCTACTTATCCACTTTTCCCTGTGGTGTCAGCTGCTGATTACCTCTGTAGACCGGCCTGCCTTCTGAAAGAAGGAATCTGGTCGACCTGGCTCATTCCTGTAGTCTATGTTTGGATAGAGCTTTTCTCTCCATGTTGCCCAAAGATGATAAGTTAGCAATAGTAGTAATAATAATAAAGTCTCCGGAACATCTGCCAGCGCCCAGCACTGTGCTGTGTTACAGGTTCTGTTTTATTTCATCTACTCAATAATGCTATGAGCTACTGTTGTCATAGATGAGGAAACTGCACCTTGGACATGTTCATGAACCTGCTCAGGGCCACACCACTCTGCAATTTTAGCTCAGGTCCGCCCGACTCTGGAGCTCATGATGTTAACATCCTGCCTGATCACTATTTTAGCTGCATGTGGGTCATCTTTCTACCCTTGACCCAATCAGCTGTGTTGAGATGCTTTAACAGTCGGCCAGGGAGATGCTGGGCTTGACATGGTAGTATAATTATATGTATTAACTATAGAAACTGTTTTTCTAAGTTATTTTGTTCATGTGTGTGACTTAATTGTTGATTTTACTTGTACTAGTGAAAAAAATCATCTTTTAAAAACATGGGAAAAATATCCAAAAATTGTGAAAAATTTCTTAACCGTGTATTTTCTGTGCATCTTGGAAAGAATACTACTATACTCTTTTAGCATAGGAACAACTTAGTCCAGTCTGTGCTACATCTGTGTCCTCTGGGCATCTAACTTGAAAACCATTGTAAACCTGGTGTGGTAAATTGAATGCGTTAGCATTTAAGCCTTGCTTTTCTACCAGGTATTGTTAATATAGTGTGTTTTGAGACCCATCAGCACATTGTTAATTATTGATTTCTGGGAGCTGATTTGTGTGTTACTATTGTCTTAGTTAGCTCAGGCTACCATAAAATACCATAGACTATGTGACTTAAACAGCAGGAATTTATTTCTCACAGTTTTGGATGCTGGGAAGTCCAAGGTCAAGGGGGCAGCTAGTTTGGTTTCTAGGGAGGACTCTCTTCCTGGCTTGTAGACAGCCACCTGCTTGCTGCGTGCTCACGTGGCATTTCCTCAATGCACGTAAGAGAGGAGAGAGAGAAAGGGAGCGAGCTCTCTGGCGTCTGGTCTTATAAGAACACTATCTTATCATTAGGGCTCCTCCCCTATGACCTCATCTAACTCTGATTACCTCCTGAAGCCCCATCTCCTAGGGGTTAGGGCTTCAACATGGGAATTTTGAGGAGACACAATTGAGCCCATTGAAGGTATTAATGTGCATTTTAAAACTTATTCATACAGTACAAGAAGTTGCTTACTGAGGAAGGACAGAAACTTGGAACCCTTGAGAGATTTATTTCTGGTTCCATGGCTGGAGCCACTGCACAGACTTTTATTTATCCCATGGAGGTAAGTGCCATTGTGAAATCTGATTGCTGCATGGTATTTGTACTGGTTATCTGTCACTGTGTAACAAAATTAAGAGTTTAAAACAACAAGCAAGCATTTATCACTATACAGTTTCTATGAGTCAGGAATGTGAGAGCAGCTTAGCTCAGCACTGCTGGCTCAAGGCCTTCTCATCCCACAGTCAAGGTGTCGGGCAGAGCTGCGGTCATTTCAGGGCTCATCTGATGGCAGATGTGCTTCCAGGCTCCCTCACGTCGCTGCTGCCAGGCTTCACTGACTGGGGACATCAGTTCTTTACCACATGGACCTTTTAATAGGCTGCAGTCTGAGTAGCCTCATAACGTAGTAGCTGACTTCCATATAGTCAGTGCTCCAACAGCAGGAGAGATTGAGAATGAGAGACAGAGAGACAAGGCCCAAGACGGACGCTGCAGCTTTTGCTGTATTCTGTTGGTCACACAGACTGACCCCTGGTAGAACGTGGGAGACGACGCAGTGGTGTGAGTACCAGAGATAAGGCTCGTGGGAGGCCCTTTTAGAGGCTGGCTGCCACTGTGTTGATGAGGATTATAACTCCCATTCCTCCCCAAAGAGTTCCCATACCCTAAATTAAATAATGGAAACTCAGGATTTGATCAGAGCATGATAATCCTACTAGACCACTTTTCATTAGAGCATGGGTTGGCAGACCACAGACCTGTGGACAGTTTTGTGTAGTCCTTGAGCTAATAGTCTGTTTTTATATTTTTAAAAGGTAGATAACAATAAAAGAAAAGAAAAACAGAATATGCAATAGAGACCTGGTCTTTTAGGCATGTAAATATTTATTATTTGGCCTTTACAGAACATGTTTACCAACTCCTGCTACAGAGCAAAAATAATATTGTAGATGTGGATATCTTTATGGATATAACAGGGATTTTTAGTAACAGGTAAGATCTAAGAAGGATACACCCTTAACTTTTCACTACTTTGTGGGATGCACAATAATATAGCTTTCTTTGCATGTTTAGAGAAATATATACATATGATTATTCATATCACGCCACATACCTTATGAAAAAGTATCGTAACCCAATAGCTGTCTTCCTGTTATATCCTCTGCATCAGTTAATATCATCACCTCCCTGCTGCCCTGCTCGTGTTCCAAGGTAGAAACACGAGAGTTATCTGGTGTCCTAACTTTCCATACCCAATTGATAACAAGTCAGTTTTGTTAGACATCAGTAGATTATCTTGTCTCTATTTTCTCTGTCACTGCCCTGATTCAGATCCTCTTTGTATTAAATGGGTCTCCCCTTAACATAGGTGATATAGACAGGCACAGTATAATCCCAGCACTTTGGAACACTGAAGTGAGAGAATTCATTGAGCCCAGGACTATAAGACCAGCTTTGGCAGCATAATGAGACTATGTTTCTTTTTTTTTTTTTTTTTTTTTTTGAGACGGAGCCTCAAGCTATCCCCCTGGATAGAGTGCCATGGCATCACAGCTCATAGCAACCTCCAACTCCTGGGCTCAAGCGAGTCTCCTGCCTCCGCCTCCCACGTAGCTGGGACCACAGGCGCC
>CAUYQV010092519.1:0-22459 GCA_963574575.1 Galagoides demidoff | reverse complement strand
GATTTTTTTTTTTTGAGATGGAGCCTCAAGCTATCCCCCTGGGTAGAGTGCCATGGCATCACAGCTCATAGCAACCTCTAACTCCTAGGCTCAAGCGAGTCTCCTGCCTCTGCCTCCCAAGTAGCTGGGACCACAGGCGCCAGCCACAATGCCCGGCTATTTTTTGGTTGCAGCCATCATTGTTGTTTGGCGGGCCCGGGCTGGGGATTCGAACCTGCCACCTTAGGTGTATGTGGCTGGCACCTTAGCCAATTGAGCCACAGGCGCCGAGCCGAGGCTAAGGATTTCTTGAGCTCAGGACTTTGAGGCTATGATTTTGCCTCTGAATATCCACTGCACTCCAGCCTGGGCAACAGTGAAATCCTGGTTTTTTAAAAAATTGTTTTAATATTTTGGCTCAGTGCCTGTAGCTCAGCTAGGGCACCAGCCACATATATTGGAGCTGGTGGGTTCAAACCCAGCCCGGGCCTGCCAAACAATGACAACTACAACCAAAAAATAGCCAGGCACTGTAGTGGGTGCCTGTAGTCCCAGCTACTTGGGAGGCTGGGGCAAGAGAATCACTTAAGCCCAAGAGTTTGAAGTTGTTGTGAGCTGTGATGCCATGGCACTCTACTGAGGGCGACATAGTGAGAATCTGTCTCAAAAAAAAATTAATAAATAAATAGTTTTAATTTTTATCTTTGAGACAGAGTCTCATTGTTTGCCCAGGCTAGAATGCCATGGTATCATCATGGCTCATAGCAACCTCACTCCTGGTCTCAAGTGATCCTCTTGCCTCAGCCTCCTGAGTAGCTGGGACTATAGGTGCCCACCACAATGCCCAGATAATTTTTCTATATCTTGTAGAGATGGGGTCTTGCTCTTGCTCAGGCTGGTTTCAAACTCCTGAGCTCAAGTGATCTACCCACCTCAGCCTTCCAGAGCACTAGAATTACAGGTGTGAGCCACCACACCCAACAAATAAAACCTCAAAAATTTTATGCTCATGCAGTACTTAAATTGTCCAAAAACACAAAAATCAGGAAATAAAAATCATCTGTGACCCTACTTCCCAGAGATAATTTATGTTAGAAGGTATTCATTTCAGCATTTTTTCTGTACAGTATATCATTGGATATATATTCTTTTTGTTACCAAAGTGATAGTATATTTATTTATTTATTTAGAGACAGTCTCACTTTGTCACCCTCTGTAGAGTACTGTGGCAATATAACTCACAGCAACCTCAAACTCTTCGGCTCAAGTGATTTCTTGCTTCAGCCTCCTGAGTAGCTGAGACTACAGGCACCCGCCACAACAACTGGCTATTTTTAGAGACAAGGTCTCGCTCTTGTCCAGGCTAGTTTCGAATTCCTGAGCTTAAGTAATCCACCTGCCTTGGCCTCCCAGAGTGCTAAGATTACAGGCATGAGCCACTGCGTCCAGGCTATTTTGTTTTATTTGTATGCCTTCAACAACAGGGGTTGACAAATTTTTTTCAGCAAAGGACCAGGTAGTAAGGAGATTTGGTGCCCATAGCTCAGTGAGTAGGGCACTGGCCATATATACTGAGGCTGGCAGGTTCGAGCCTGGCCTGGGCCTGCTAAACAACAATGACAACTGCAACCAATAAGTAGCCAGGCGTTGTGGTGGGCACCTGTAGTCCTAGCTACTTGGGAAGCTGAGGTAAGAGAATTGCTTAAGCCCAAGAGTTTGAGGTTGCTGTGAGCTATGATGCCACCTCCCTCTACTGAGAGCAACACAGTGAGACTCTCTTTCTCAAAAAAAAAAGAAAGAAAACTATAAAAGCCATTTAGAGCTCTCAAACTGTATAAAAACAAGCTTGGGGGGGGGCACATTTTTAGCCTTTGGGCAGTTGTTAGCCAACCTAAATGCTACAACATTTTTTCCTGGCTAAATCGTATTGCATTGCATAGATGTGCCTTTTTTTGTTTACTTAAATAGTTCCCTTTTGATAGATAATTTGAATGGCCTCAATACTGTGTTTCCCCGAAAATAAGACACTGTCTTATATTTATTTTTTCTCAAGAAGACACACTAGGGCTTATTTTCAGGGGATGTCTTTCTTTCTGTGCCGAAATGCACAGAGGTCATGCATGTAATGTATAGAAATCCTGCTAGGGCTTATTTTTTGCGTAGGTCTTATTTTGGGGGAAACACGGTAGTTGGCATTTCTGGAAAGCTGGAACAGAAACCACCTCTGTGGCTAAATCTTTGGGTACATCCTGCCTGTTTCCTTAGAGATAAATTCCTGGATGTGGAATTGTTGCTTCAAAGAGTAAACACAGGGTAGGCAGAATGGCTGCAGTCCCAGCACTTTGGGAGGTCTGGGTGGGAGGAACACTTGAGCTCAGGAGTTGGAGATCTGCCTGAGTAACATAGTGAGACCCCTGTCTCAAAAAAAAAAAGAAAGAAAGAAAGAAAGAAATATTGGCAGGGAGTTGTGGTGTGCACTGTAGTCCCATCTGCTCAAGAAGCTAAGGCAGGAGGATCATTTGAACCCAGGAGTTTGAGGTTGCTGTGAACTATGATAATGCCAGTGCCCTCACGCCAGTGCAACAAAGCCACGTCTTGTTCAAAACAAAAACAGCACACACACACATACACACACAGAGTAAATACAATTTAACACGTTTTTATATCATCATTTATACTCATATTTAAAAGGAATGTCACTAGTCGGGCGTTGTGGTGGGTGCCTGCAGTCTCAGCTACTTGGGAGGTTGAGGCAAGAGAATCGCTTAAGCCCAAGAGTTTGAGGTTGCTGTGAGCTGTGACACCATGGTACTCTACCCAGGTGACAGCTTGAGACTGTGTCTCAAAAATAAATAAGTAAATAAATAAATAAATAAATGGAATATCATAAATATTTTCTGAATGAATAAAGCCCTAAGATCTCAGAGCTGAGCTAGACAGGTGCAGGGTGGGGGACACTTAACCTTAAAACAAACGTCTGTAGTGTCTCGGGCCCCTCTCCAGCGCCCTCTAGTGTCCATCTGCCTATCTGAACAGTCCTTCCTCCCGCGTCAGGTAGGAGGGTGTGTCCCATCACGTGGAGGGCGCAATTGCTTGCCTAGGGATGTCTTTGTCCAGGAGGATGAAAAACACTGGAGCCTCATCCCTGTTACTCATCTTTGCAGCTCTGCTGTGGACTAAAGACTGGCAATGCAACAGTCAATGCAATGCCCTCCTGAGAGGTATCAGAAGACAGAAGTTTGGATCCTTTCCAGTTTGGAGGTAGCTGATTGTACCTAGAAGGAGCTGGCTCTTTACATTCCAAGCCCCACCTCCTGGGGGGCTGTCCAGCATCTAAAAAGGCACTCCCTGAGAGCAGACAGGACGCCACTTTGGACACTGGATTTTTTTTTTTTTTGAGACAGAGCCTCAAGCTGTACCCCTGGGTAGAGTGCTGTGGCATCACAGCTCACAGCAACCTCCAACTCCTGGGCTCAAGAGAGTCTCCTGCCTCCGCCTCCCAAGTAGCTGGGACCACAGGCACCGGCCACAACACCTGGCTATTTTTTGGTTGCAGCTGTCATTGTTGTTTGGTGGGCCTGGCCTGGATTCAAACCCACCACCTTAGGTGTATGTGGCTGGCGCCTTAGCCACTTAAGCCACAGGTGCCAAGCCTGGACACTGGATTAGAAGAGAGGATATTCTGTCTCATACATCTTTCACCAAGGAAGATTCCATTTTTTAACTAGGTTTCTGATGATACCATCAACTTCCATTTGGTGTAGGTTTAATTCAAAAGGACTTTTCCCCTCTCACACCTTCTATGTTCCAGGAACTATCCTGTTGCTGAGGATTAAACAAGGGGAGAGAAATAGTATCTGAAGAATCCCTACACTATGAGGCAGGTAGAGAAACAGTATTTACAAACACCCTCTCTGTGCCAGGCATGGTGCTTTACAAATATTAATTCATCACCACCCAGGAGCACAGGCAGCACGATCAGTCCTATTTCTCAGATATCTGACACTCTAAGGCCCAAGAAAGTTGTATTCAATATCATACAACTGTGAGCAAACAGCTGGGATTTCCACCAGTTCTAAGGCTAAAGCCCCTTCTGTGATCTGTCCAGTAAAGGGAAGAGAATAAATGGAATGGTAGAGAAGTTGAATAACTTGCCTAAGGCCAAAGGGTTCAGTAAGCTGGGGAGTGGAGATGGGAACCGAGGTGCTCTGTCTGCTGGCCCTGTGTGCTCAGGCCCTACACTACACAGCCTTCCCCAGGAGGTGCCTAGAGGTGAATCCGGGCACTGGTGGGCCCAGCTCCCAGCAACACCCAAGGTGAAAGGCAAAAGACGGTCAGCTCCATGCCTCCACCTGCCCCCCGTTGGTGCTCCCCATTTCACACTGGGAGAAAGAACAAACAATGGTGTTAGGGGTTCACTCTTTCCCATCTTTCTTAACCCATCCTGCTCAGTGAGAGTCAGAAGAGAGTTCCCTTTTCCAAAGCACAACTCCATCATTGATACCATGTTGTTAAAAAAAGAAAAGAATAATAACTCTTTCATCTCTTCAACAACACATTGCCGCACATTGTGTTCTGTACAACCATAGCCTCTGGAATCGTGCAGTGCATGGGCTGTCAGCAACCTCACCTGATTTCCAGTGTATGTTAATACATTGTTTTGTTAATAAAGAAAATAATAAGAGTGTGTACAGGATAATATCAGTGTTGAAAAACATGCTCTGGGCTGTTTTTCACAGCCACAGACACCAGAGCTGGTGGGTTCTAATCCATCTTGGGCCTGCCAAATAGCAATGACCACCACAACCAAAAAATGGCAGGGCATTGTGGTGGGCGCCTGTAGTCCCATCTACTTGGGAGGCTGAGGCAAGAGAATCATTTAAATCCAGGAGTTGGAGGTTGCTGTGAGCTGTGATGCCACAGCACTCTACCCAGGGCAACAGCTTGAGGCTCTGTCTCAAAAAAAAAAAAAAGGAGAAAAGAAAAACATACTTTTGGCTAGGTGCAATGGCTCACACCTGTAAAACCAGCACTCAGGGATGCTGAGCCAGGTGGACTGCTTAAGCTCAGGAGTTTGCAACCAACCTGAGCAAGAACAAGACCCTGTCTATACTAAAAAAAAAAAAAAATGGGTGGAGGGAGGGGGATTGGAGGGACCATTTTTGAAGTTTATCTTACAGGGGTACAAGTGAAGCTCTCTAAGAGTAGAATCAGAACGTTTTAAAACAATAACTGAGAAAATGACATGATGATGGAAGTATTTCGGGTTGCATGTGAAAACCCCACACTGTACCCCAGAAGTGCATTAATGTACATAGTTACCATTCAATAAAAAAATTAAAAAAAAAAGTAGCTGTAGTCCCAGCTGTTTGGGAGGCTGAGGCAAGAGGATTGCTTGAACCCAGGAGTTTGAGGTTACTGTGAGCTACAACGTCGTGGTACTCTACCCAGGGCAACAGAGTGAGACTCTGTCTCAAAAATAAATAAATAAATAAAATATCTCAGCAGCTAGGGTGCCAGCCACATAGACTGGAGCTGGGAGGTTCAAATCCAGCCCATGCCTGCCAAACTACAATGACAAGTACAAGCAAACATTAGCTGGGCATTGTGGTGGACGCCTATAGTCCCAGCTACTTGGGAGGCTGAGGCAAGATAAGTGCTTAAGCCTAAGAGTTGGAGGTTGCTGTGAGCTGTGACACCATGGCACTCTACCAAGGGCGACATAGTGAGACTCTGTCTTAAAAAAAGAAAAGAAAGAAAGAAAAACATTTGTACAAATTCCTTTGGAGAACATATACTGTGTACATGCAAAAGTATTACTGAGCATGTTTAGAGAAGTATATAGAAGGATATATGCCAAACTGTCAACAGTGTTTATCATGGTAGAATAGAATTGACCACTGCAGAGAGATTGCATTTTCTAAGTTATACTCTTTAGTATTGTTTTGTGTTTGTTTTAACAATCACCCCCATATTATTTTTGTTGTAAAAATAGTATTTTTAACCTGAAAATGAAGTTGGTTGAGATAAACCTTAGAAAGAGGGATTGGGATCCAAAGTCTCAGGGTCCAAAGTCTCCCAGAGAAGCTTCATTAATTAGGTGTGAGACGCTGGCATCACAGTCCCAGAATATTCAGAAGGCAATTTGATTTTAGAGTTTTGTTCTGTGTATGTATCAAAGCATTTGAGAGAAGAGAGGGACTTTAGAAACCAGAAAACCGGGCGGTGTGAGGGCTGCTGCACAGCTAGCAGAACCGCGGTCCGGACGGCAGCGCGTGCCCCGAGCTCTCCGCCTCCCCCGCCCGTCAGCCCGAGGCAGCCCGAGGCAGCCCGAGCCCAGCCCACGGCCCCAGCAGCAGCGCTGAGAGCAGCCCCAGTAGCAGCGCCATGGCCGGGTGGAACGCCTACATCGACAACCTCATGGCGGACGGGACCTGTCAGGACGCAGCCATCGTGGGCTACAAGGACTCGCCCTCTGTCTGGGCCGCCGTCCCTGGAAAAACCTTCGTCACCATCACGACAGCTGAGGTTGGTGTTCTTGTTGGCAGAGACCAGTCAAGTTTTTTTGTGAATGGGCTGACACTTGGGGGCCAGAAATGTTCTGTGATCCAAGACTCGCTGCTGCAGGATGGGGAATTTACCATGGATCTTCGTACCAAGAGCACCGGTGGAGCCCCCACTTTCAATGTCACCGTCACCATGACTGCCAAGACGCTAGTCCTCCTGATGGGCAAAGAAGGTGTCCATGGTGGTCTGATCAACAAGAAATGTTATGAAATGGCCTCCCACCTGAGGCGTTCCCAGTACTGACCTCATCTGTCCCTTTCCCCCACCATTCCCCACAGCTTTTGCACCCCTCTCCTTCCCATACACACACACACCATTTTTATTTTGGGGGCCATTACCCCACACCCCTTATTGCTGCCAAAACCACATGGGCTGGGGGCCAGGACTGGATGGACAGATACCTCCCCCTACCCATACCCCTCCTGTGTGTGGTTGGAAAACTTTTTTGGTTTTTGAGTTTTTTTTCTGAATAAAAAAGATTCTACTAATAAAAAAAAAATAGAAACCAGAAAATTCAGCCCTCTCATTTTACAGATGAGGAAACAAACTCAGAAAGAGAAAGGGGAAAAGCCAGTATCACTTGTCTAATCCGAGGAGGCTTGGGAATTGGAACTCATGTCTCCCTGGCTTCCAGGCAAACACTGTGTGTCTGTTCTCTAGGGCTGTCTTAACAAAATTGCCGCAAACTGGGTGGTTTTAAACAATAGAAGTTTACTCTCTGACGGCTCTGGAGGCTGAAAGTCTGAAATCAGGACATTGGCAGTGCCCTGCTCTCTGATGGCTGTAAGGGGAGGACCCCTCTTGCCTCTCCCTGGTTTCTGGTGGTTGCCAGCAAGTCCCTGCCGTTTGTTGCCTTACACACACATCACTTTATTTTCTGCCTCTATCATCATGTGGTGTTCTGCTTGTGTGTTTCTGTGTTTCCTCGAAGGGTATCAGTGATTGGATTTAGGGCCTGCCTCGATCCATTATGAACTTGTCTTCGTTTACATCTTTTTTTTTTTTTTTGAGACAGAGTCTCACACTGTTGCCCTGGGTAGAGTGCCATAGTATCACAGCTCACACCAACCTCAAACTCTTGGGCTCATGCAATCCCCTTGCCTCAGCCTCCCACGTAGCTAGGACTATAGGCGTGCACCACAATGCCCAGCTAGTTTTTCTATTTTTGGTAGACATGGGGGTTTCATTCTTAGTCAGGCTTCTCTTGAAGTCCTAAGTTTAAGCAATCCACTGCCTTTGCTTCCCAGAGTGCTTGAATTATAGGCGGGAGACACCAAGCCTGGCCAAAGAAAGATTTCTAAATAAGATCACATTTATAGGTAGCAGAGGTTAGGACTTGAATATATCTTCTCAGGGGACACAGTTCAACCCATAACACACTCTGTGTCAGTCATGCCAAGATGCCTCATTATTCAATGCTAATTTTTATTGAAAATACCTTCTAATTTTCACTGAGCTCTTCCCACGTCATCTGCTGTGCTTGAGTACTGTCATGTGTCACATAAAAACATCTTGGTCAATGACAGACCACGTATAAAATGGTCCCATAAAATTACAATGGAGCTGAAAAACTCCTATTGCCTGGTGGTGCTGTAGCCATCATAATATCGTTGAGCACAGCATCACTATGTGTCTGTCCTGATGCTGGTAAATAAACCGACTACACCACCAGTTGCATAAACGTATAGCACAAACAATTATGTATAGTACATGAGACTTTTTTGGGGGGGTTGCACTTGTGGCTCAGTAAGTAGGGCACTGGCCCCATATACCGAGGGTGGTGGGTTCAAACCCGGCCCTAGCCAAACTGCAATGAAAAAAAATAGCCGGGCGTTGTGGCGGGTGCCTGTAGTCCCAGCTACTTGGGAGGCTGAGGCAAGAGAATCGCCTAAGCCCAGGAGCTGTGATGCCATGCACTCTACTGAGGGTGATAAAGTGAGACTCTCTCTCTAAAAAAAAAAAAGAGATCCTCTTGCCTCAGCCTCCCAGAGTGCTGAGATTACAGGCATGAGCCACCGAGCCCAGCCAGGACATAAAACTTGATAAAGATAATAAGCAACTGTGTTACTGGCCATATGCATTTACTACAGCACGCTTTTTATTGTTATTTTAGAGTGTATTCCTTCTACTTATATACATAAGAAAAGCTAACTGCAACACAACCTGAGGCAGGTCCTTCAGGGGATATTCCAGAAGGAGGCCCGGTTATCATAGGAGGTGATGGTGTTAGTGCCCCTGAAGACCTCACAGGGACAAGCTGTTGGGGGTGGAAGACAGTGATATTGATGATCTCAGTAGGCTAAGGTGTGTGTTTGTGTTTTCATTTTAACAAAAAAGCTTAAGAAGTAAAAAATAGGCTCGGTGCCTGTGGCTAAAGTGGCTAAAGCGCCAGCCACATACACCTAAGGTGGAGGGTTCGAATCCAGCCCGGGCCGCCAAACAACAATTGATGGCTGCAACTAAAAAATACCTGGGCATTGTGGCAGGAGCCTGTGGTCCCAGCTACGTGGGAGGCTGAGGCAGGAGACTCACTTGAGCCCAGGAGTTGGAGGTTGCTGTGAGCTGTGATGTCACAGCACTCTACCCAGGGGGACAGCTTGAGGCTCTGTCTCAAAAAAAAAAAAAATAGTAGACCATAAGAATATGACCTTGAAGGCTGGGGACAGTGGCTCACATCTGTAATTCTAGCACTTTGGGAGGCTGAAATGGGTGGATTTCCTGAACTCAAGAGTTCAAGACCAGCCTGAGCCAGTTCAAGACCAGACAGTGAGACCCGTCTCTAAAAAAGTAGCCAGGCACTGTGGCTGGCACCTGTAGTCCCACCTTATCCAGAGCCTGAGGCAAGAGGATCACTTGAGCCCAAGAGTTTGAGGTTGCTGAGAGCTATGACACCATAGGACTCAACCCCAGGATAACAGAGTGAGACTCTATCTCAAAATACAGATATATATGTGTGTGTGTGTGTGTGTGTGTGTGTGTGTGTGTGTGACCTCAATGTTGTTGATTTGAGACTTGGTTAGGCTTATCTAATTCACTTTTGCTCTTACTCTTAAGGTTTGGCCTTTGTCTGGGCTCACCGCCTTCCTGGAGTTTCTTCTGAAAGTCCAATGTATTTATATGAGCTACTCTACCACAGCAAGTGCTAACTCCAGCATCTGTCTCCCCAACACGCAAAGGCTGCTGCTGTGTGTCCTTTGCTCTCTAGTCTCCTAGATAACTACTTTCTTCTGTATTTCTGGAAGTCTTATTCCATGTGCACACAGCTTGGGAGTCAGTAAATGCCTCAAGGAGAAACCACACAAATGTCCGTCCAGTCACCTCTCTGTGCTTCCTTCCACTTCGTAATATGTCTCTTAAGTCCCAGCCACTTTGGAACCCCCAAATTTCAATCTCTGCCTCCCCAGCCCAGAGAGATAGCCACTTTCTACTCATCTCTTATTCCTCCACATCATGGGCTTTAGAGGAAGGACTGGGGTCAATGTGAGGGCCTGCTCAGGATACTTCTCTCCTCTCCGGCATCATATTCCCACAAATCCTGCCTGTGTCCAATCTTTATAAATGGTCATTTTATGTCTTTGTGCCTCGTTTTATTTGGTTTGGGTGGGAAAGGTATTTTAATACAAGTTATGCTTGAACTGAGTTTTACACTGGAACTTTTTTCTGTGCCTGGCTAAAACCGATCCCTATTTGTAATAGCTATGAGCGATTACAGTCTGGAGCCAGGACGCTTGGATTCAGAACCTACCTCTGACACCTCGTAGCTCTGAATCTTAAGTTAATCACTTAAATTCTCTGTGCCTGAGTTTCCTTGTCTTTAAAATTGGAAGAAAAACCATTTGTATCTCACAGAGTTATGAAGGCTAAATAGGACAATGTTTTAGAACATTTTCTAATACACAGGAGGTATTTGCATATGTGTTTGTATTGTTAATATTTATTGAATGGATGGGAAAGCTAAGACCCACCTTGACACATGGCAAGTTGGTGGCAGAACATAAAACTTAAATCTCCTAACCTCTAGTCCAAAGAATATAGAAAAATACTGGCGTGGAGATCATAACTGTGAGAATGCTAATTATTTAAGGCACTTGTCAATAGTATTAATATTAAATAGTTAAAACTTTGATGGCCTTTTTCTCAGCAAATAGAACATTAACAGAAAGAAAAATCAGATAAATGAGTTTTGCGAGAGAAGAGATAAAGGAAGAGCCTGAAACGCAGCAGTTAGGACCACGGGTGGACCCTGAAAGTTTAGATATAAACTTTGACTTAGGCCCGAAATACAGGAAGAAGGACGTGCCCAGGTGGGTTTCCATTTCTTTGCAGACTCCTGAGTGCCCAGCTCCCAAAGTCTTCAGCAAATGTGAGAAAGCCATGCCTCAAGACTATCTATGCCATTTCCCATCTGAGTCCACCCCCCTGCCCACCAACGGGGACATAGGAGGCCTCCCAGCCAGAAACTCAGCAAGTGCCAATGCAGTTCTGGCACCACTCACAGCTTGCTCCGTAGTCCTGGGAAAATGACGGAACTCCTCAGCACACTCATTTCCCCACTGCCAGAACACAGACAATAAAATCCACTTCTCAGGGAGCCAGGGGAATTAATTATTTGAGCGTTTATTAAGTGCTTTGAAGATGAATGTGTGAAGTGTTCACTTTTTCCCTTCCTTGCCCTCAGGTTTTCCTAGGCAGGACAAGAAGCCCACAAAAGCCAAGTCCACAGCTCACATGGAAAGTTCAGGATGTTTCCTAAGGGCCCATGTAGCATATTAATTCTTACTTGAGTTTCAACCTGTGTAGCATTAGGAATAAAATGCGCTTGTAGAAACTCTCACAAAAAGGCCTTGGCTGAATTCTCCTCCAATAACCGGCTGGAAACTTTCACAGAGTTGCTTACATATCTTCATTCATGGATTTGGCAAATTAATTATCAAACACCTTCTATGTGCCAGGGATTCTTCTGGGTACTGGGGATACAGCAATCAACAAAGCAGCAACAATTGCTCCATTCTAAAATGTACATTTCACTAGGCAATTGGGAGGGGACATGCAATAAACAAGAAAGACCAGTTTATACACGCACACACACATTCAGCATATGTGAGACCGTGAAAAGCGTGAAAAGGAAAATAAATCAGGGAAGGTAGATTTTAAAAAGCAAGAGTGGTGGGGAAGAGTTGCTATTTGATGAAGGGTGAACAGGTAAGATGACATTCGAGTAAACACTGTAACGAGGGGGAGCGGGGGATCCATGAAGATATAAAAGGGAAGAATCTTTCAGGAGGAGGGAGCTCCAGTCATAGAGTGCTGGGGCAGAAGCTGATCCAGAAAGCAGCACAGAGGTCAGTCTAACTGGAGTGGAGGAAATTAGGAGGAGAGTGAGGAGAGATGAAAAGAGATTGGCAATAGTGCATAGGGGATGGACGAGTCAAGGAAAACCTGGTAGGCAATTAGTAGTTTGGCTTTTAACTGAGTATAATATATACCCACTGAAAGTAGATAGATATTTGGGTTGATGGTGGTTGTATGATGGATGGATGGACAGATTGATGATGGGTGGATGTTTGGGTGGCTGAATAGACAGATAGAAGAACAAATGGATGAATATTTACATTAATGGATAGATATCTAAATGACTAGATGGGTAGATGAATGGATGGAAGGATGAACGGATGGGCAGATGGGTGGATGTTTGGATGGAAGGACATATGGACAGATGAATGGATGGATGTTTGGATGGCTTGATGGACAGATAGATGGATGAATGGATATTTGGATGGATAGACTGATGCAGGCATTGGTCAGAGCAGTCAAGATTTTTGGTTGCAACCCACTAATTCTAATTGAGGCAGAAAATACATGTTCAAGATACTGTGCAGCTCACAGAATCTATGGGGAAGATTTGAGTGGAGAAGTGACATGATCCCACTGACATTGTGCTGAGTGTCTTCCACTTGACTCCAGATTCACTCCCCGCCCCTGCATCCTACTCTGCTTAGGAGGCTGACCTGCATGGCCTAACTCAATGTTTTCTCTTGTCCTGGCAGGAGATCAGAGAGAGGGAGGAGTGTATTGACAAGGCATTTGTGTCCCCAGGGTCCTCACTGCCAAGTCATCATAGGTTGACTGTGCCTCTCTACCAAAGGCCACCATTGGTCAGGAGACCTCTACACACACTGCCCGCAGATTCTAAAAACTGCTTCTTCTTCTCACTCCTTGAAACCTAGGAGTGGTGATATTTCCAGTCCCAGAGCACTGTGCCATTCCTTTTCCTAAACACAGTCCTCACTTTCGTTAATAGTTTCTTTGTGAAACTCTTCAAATTCCCGGATTTGAATATAGTCTTTGTTTCTTCCTCTTTCCTGATCCTGTTGTTTTATTTACCTTTGCACGTACTTAATGCCTAACTCAGCACCTGCTGTGTTGTGGGATGGATGGGTAAATAATGGATGAATACATGTGTGATGGATGAATGTTTAGACAGATAGATGTTTTCAGTGGATGAATGGATGGATGGACGGATGGATGGGTGGGTGGATTTGACAGAGCAATTCAGAATCTTGGTAGCAACTAACTCAAACTGAGACGAAAAATAAATGTTTAGAATACTGGGTGGCTCATAGTATTTGCAAGAAGGATAATGGACAAGAAAATAAGGGAACTAGGTGGCTGGAACACAGAGCAACGTATCACTGCAGCAACAGCTAACCTCAGGTCTCGCCATCACCAACACTACCCATGGTAGTGGGTAAACCCTAAGAGGTTTCAACATCACTTCAAGGTTGTCATTTCTGTCCTGGGCAGGAAGATCTAATCAGCCCCGCAGGAATCACTTGACACACCCCAGCTTCTAGGGAATGGGGAGGAAATATGCTCCCCCCACCCCTAGTATCTTGGCATGTGCAGAGACTGGGGACTACCTCGCCCCTATTTTGAAATTTCCCTCAAGTAAGAAAGATATTTAAAGGTTAAGTAGCAAAAGCAAACAAAAAAACCCACATATACAATGCAGCAAATAAATAACTAGTCCAAAATGTAGCCCACGAAAAGTATGGTGAATAAGTGGTTTTGTGAACAAATCGCCTTTCAAAGGAGATATAAAATGATAAAGTTGGTCTCTTCTGTCAGCACGCTTTCATATTGGGTTCTGAGGAAGAGCAAAGACTTAAAAAATGGACATTAGAGACTTAAATAACCCTGATAACTCAGAGTTTACCAAAATGGCCATCCATTAAACCCTAGAGCCCAAGGGCAGTGGGGAATGTTCCATGATCAGTATTTTATTCTCAACTGCCCCCCCTTGGAGACTTTTATTAAAAAATAGAATAGTAAAGGCATTAAAAATCCTGGAGGCAAAAAACTAGTTGGGTTTTCTCTAATCCCAGACTTATTCACCATGGAATCCTTTTTGGTATAACAGCCCCCAGGCTTGGGGTTTTGTAAAAGGGAAGCTGTTATCAGATGTTGGAAGAATATGGGACTAATCTGAATAGAGTGGAGGCCTTTTGAAGAAAACTTCACATTGGAACATGATCTCTCACTGTCATGGGAAGAAAGAAGGAGGCAGAACGATTTCCTGGGAAGATTTGGGTGGATAAGGCGACTCATATTTGAGATGCAAAGAGAGAGATGAAGAGATTCTGGAAAGAGGATATTTGTGGTAACGCTCTGCTCACTGTCCTTCCTGGCCCTAAGCATTCCCTGAAGTCGGTGGGAGTTCTTGGAGTGAGACTGAGACGCATCACGACTAGAACCATTCTCCGTGGAAAAGGCAAGGAAAAGATATAACCGAAGGGAGTCGGATCCAACTGCTTATGGAATCTCACCTTGTTCAGAGGGAAAGAACATTCAAGACAAATCCAGAAGATCTCAAAACCAGAGCCCTGTTGAATTTCAGAGCTCTGTCATCACTGAGTTCAGTCCATCCCAGACCTGGAGAAACTGTGGCCTAAACAAAATTAAATACAGTCACAGAGAAACAATAAATGTTTGGGGTGATGGACACGCTAATTACTCTGACCTGATTACTATACATTCTGGGGATTGAAATACCACTATGCACCCAGGAATGCGTGCCGTTATTATTTTGTCAACTAAAAAGTAAAATAAAAAAATTTGGCACAGGTTTTTGACTGCAGGACTTCTCAGAGCCTTTAAGTACCCCAGTGATCTTTGTCAAGCTTCAGTGGGGAAATAGAAGATGTGCCGGTACCTCAGTATATTCCACTAACAACCCCCCTCCCCTTTTAAATGGGGTATGTATCAGAATAAGCATTCCATAAAATATACCTGAGAAAACTAGTGATAACCCAATATTTGCATTTCACAGATGAGGAAAATAAGACCTACAAAGGGAACATGAACCCACTAAGTTCACCTGTGCAACAGACACAGGGGTAGAACTCAGAAATACCATCTTTGTCCACTATGCAGTGTGGTAGGGAAGTCAGCTCCAAGAAAGGAAAAGTTAAGATGGCATCTTGTATTTTTTATTAGGTACTTAAGGATTAAATACCTGAAAAGTGCGCCCAAAAAATACATATTTTTTTTTTGAGACAAAGTCTTAACTCTGTGGCCCTAGGTAGAGGACTATGGTGTCATATCTCCCAGCAACCTCAAACTCTGGGGCTGGAGCAATCCTCTTGCCTCAGCCTCCCAAGTAGCTGGGACTACAGGCGCCCGCCACAATGCCCAGCTAGTTTTTCTATTTTTAGTAGAGATGGGGTCTCCCTCTTGCACCGGTTGATCTCCAAGTCATGAGCTCAGGCAATCCACCCGCCTCAGCCTCCCAAACTGCTAGGATTACAAGTGTGAGCCACTGCACCTGCCCAAAAAGTACATTTTTTGAAAGACAATGAAATTCGGAAAAATCGTCAATCTTTGTTTAAAATCCAATATAGTATCAAGAAAGAAGTGGTTATGAGCAAGGAGCTCTTGAGAATAGACAAGTGCAGATCCCTACTTGGATGGAATGTCCAAAGTTTCACGAAGGTTAGGGACAAGTTAGGTTTTTAAATAGGTCTACTTCTATCCTCTGCCCTCTCAGCCCCATTCCCAATGCCATTGCCTTTAACTGGGATTCTCAGCATGTCTCCCCTGTGCCACTGGTGTGGGTCTCAACCACCAAAACCATCCATGCCCAAGGGGCCTTGCCAAAGTTCAAATCTGACTATATCATTTCTTGTTACCTCAAGAGCAAGGTCCAAGTTCCTCACTGAAGAATATGGACCTAATAGAGATTTCAAGTCAGATCTCCTATTATATGTCTCCTCCTGTCCAACACTGGGGCTTTCCCCCATCTCCTAAACTCCATCCCCTTTCAGATTTCTGTCCATGCCTTTGGATATGCTGCTCTATGCTGTGCTCAGAATGCACATTCCTGTCTTCTCTTGCAGAGCTCCTCACCCTTCAAAGCCCATCTTACATGCCTGCTTTAAGGTTCCCATTGTCAGTGGCTTGAGCTATAGTAGAGTCCAGATTACATTTATTCATTTGTGAATCCAGGTCCTCTTTAAATACATGCTGTGGCTGGGCATGATGATTCACACAGGTAATCCCAGAACTTTGGAAGGCAGAAGTGGGAAAACTGCTTGAACCCAGGAGTTCAAGACCAGCCTGGGCAACATAGCAAGAACCCCATCACTACAAAAAAGTGAAAAAGTACCCAGATGTAGTGGTGAATGCCTGTAGTCCTAGCTACTCTGGAGGCGGAAGCAGGGGGAATGAGCCCAAGTGATTGGGCTCATGTGATTTTTACAAGCTGTCTAAGCTGCAGTGAACTATGATCATGCCACTGCACTTCAACCTGGGCAACAGAGCAAGACTCTGTCTCAATAAGTAAACAAGTAAATAAATAAATAAAATTCTTACTGTATCCTGATCATTGTTCCATGTCCCAGGGATACAGAAATGAGGAGAAGAAACAAGGTTCCTGAGTGAATGTAATTGAAAATGTACTAGAAGGTGTGCAATGGCTCATCCCTGTAATCCTAGCACTCTGGGAGGCCAAGGCAGGTGGAATGCTTTAGATCAGGAGTTTGAGACCAGCTTGAGCAGGAGCCTGTCTCTAAAACGAAATAGCAGGCATTGTGTGGGCGCCTGTAGTCCCAGCTACGCAGGAGGCCAAGGCAAGAGAATCACTTGAGCCCAGGAGTTTGAGGTTGATGTGAGCTATGACACTACGGCACTCTACCGAGGGTGATAAAGTGAGACTCTGTCTCAGAAATAAATTAATTAATTAAATTAAATAAAAATATAAAATGTACTGGAAGAAGGAAGACCAATCAACAGGTAAGCAATTGAATAAGCTATTTTAATTTCAAAAAAGGCTATATTTCAGCCAGGCCTGGTGGCTGATGCCTGTGATCCTAGCATTCTGGGAGGCCAAGGTGGACCTGGACTTCTTGAGCTCAGGAGTTCAAGATCAGTGAGACTCAATTTCTACCAAAAATATAAAAATTAGCTGGTCCTGGTGATTTGCACCTGTAGTCTCAGCTACTCAGAGGCATAGGGCAGGAGGATCACTTGAACCCAGGAGTTTGAAGTTGCTCTGAGCTAGCCTGAGGCCATGACACTCTAGCCTGGGTGAGAGAGTGAGAATCTGTCTCAAGAAAAAAAAAAAAAAAGACTGTATCTCAGTGGTCATGCTGTACTGTATACATAAAAGCACCACTCCACTGCCTAAATACACCATTTCTCAGCCTCCCAGGAAAGAATCTGGCCAGGCATCAGGAAAGGTAGCTTTGGGGTTTGTTCTGGGGCAAATTTCTTAACTCCTTTGGTGCCATAGTTTCTCCCCTAGGGCAGAAATAATGTGGCTAATAAACCTTGGGTTGGGATGGAGCAAGGGCCAGAGAGCATGGTTATTGAGCTCTGCCTGGTGCCGGGATGAAAGGTCGTCTATAAAAGGAGTTGTGCTATTAGGGCCAAGATAGGGCACTGGGCTTTAGCCACTGGCTGGAGAAGGCCTGGGGATCCCTCTACATGAATGTGCCGCTGCAGAGGCAAGCTGTGATTAATTAAGATTGTCATTAGCCTCCCATTACCAGTTTGCTGGGCCTTCACCAGGAAGACAGCTTATTTAAAAACCCTTTGCTGCACCCTGAAGAAAATCACATGTTCCTAACCCCAAATGGCCCCAGCCTCTGTCCACAACTCAGATCCCTCTGCACTAGCAGGAGCTGGGCACCCATTACATGCCAAACACATCCCACAAATGTCATCTAATACACTGTTATAGCAACAACCTTGAGATTGCTATTGCCCCATGTTACAGGTTAAGAAACTGAGGCTCGGGGCAGCACCTGTGGCTTAGTGGGTAGGCCCCATATACTGAGGGTGGAGGGTTCGAACCTGACCCCAGCCAAAAACTGCAACAAAAAATAGCCAAGTGTTGTGGCAGGCTCCTGTATTCCCAGCTATTCGGGAGGCTGAGGCAGGAGAATTGCCTAAGTCCAGGAGTTAGAGGTTGCTGTGAGCTGTGACACCACTGCACTCTACTGAGGGCAATACAGTGAGACTTTGTCTCTTAAAAAAAAAAAGAAAGAAACTGAGGCTCAGAATGATGAGCTGATGGCCAGAGTGTGGCAGAGCCAGAATTGAGGTCCAGACCTTCTGACATCATTTCCAGAGCTCCTTCCAACCACGCTCTGCACATTCTAAGCCTTTCCTCACAGACTGCCTGGTGATCAGCAAAGATTCTTGGGCAGCCGCTGAGATATGGGGGGTGGGGGGGAGGAACCACCACTCAGGAATTTTGGCCTCATCTGTTCCTTCCTTCCTTCTTCTCTCTTTCAGATTCATTTTCATTGCTCCAAAGACCTTCCAGATTCTATCAGTTGCAGAAACGTTGTTAATCTTTTTCAAGGATACAGCATGGCAGGGTCTTATCAGTCCTAAGAGGGAAAGCATTTTAGGATATTTGAGGGATGAAAAGAAGGGGAGTCTTGGCATCGATTCAAGAAACATTGGGAATTTTCTTCTAGCTGTGTTTGTCCTCAACTATAAACGGAACCTATCACTTATCCCCAGGCTTCCAAGTCTATTAGGAGCTTTCTACAATGAGTCACAGTACCCGTGATTTCTTATAAAACCTCCCGGACCTTGGGAACTCTACCTTAGTTTTGCCATCTACAGAATGGGAACAACTAAGGAAAATATGAGAAAATGTCTTTCTTTTTTTCTTTTAATTTCCCATTTTTAATTGTATCAAGCAAGAGGCCACTTAGCCAGGGCTTTAGTGATTCATTGATTCATTCACTAATTCACTCATTTGATGTTTATTGAGCAACTATCATAGGCCCAGGACTGTTTTAAGCTCTGGAGATAAAGTTAAGAGTAAAACATACATGTGAACCACATGCAAAGAATGCCTAGCTTCCTTCATATTCTTCAAGAATTCTGTGCATCATAGTTAAAAAGCCACAGGTCTATGCTATGACAAAGTGGAAAAAAATAGTTGAATATCCTGAAGTGTGTTTTAAGCCTGGCATCTGGGCTCAGCGCCTGTTGCTCAAGAGGCTAAGGCGCCAGCCACATACATCTGAGCTGGCAGGTTCAAATCCAGCCTGGGCCCACCAAACAACAATGATGGCTGCAACCAAAAAATAGCCAGGCATTGTGGTGGGTGCCTGTGGTCCCAGCTACTCGGGAGGCGGAAGCAGGAGACTCACTTGAGCCCAGAAGTTGGAGGTTACTGTGAGCTGTGATGCCACAGCACTCTACCCAGGGAGACAGCTTGAGGCTCTGTCTCAAAAAAAAAAAAAAAAGACTGGCATCTGTTACTTGATTTCATCCAGCTAAATTCTCTTGTCCCCATCCACTCACCAGTGTGCTTAGATGTGGTCCATAAATTGCTCCTGACCAACAGGCATTATGGATCCCCGAGCCAGCCCTCTCCTCCTTCCCTTTCTCCATCTTTAATATGGGGTTAATAATAACTCCTCCCCCAAGTATAGCATCAGATTAATGAGTTGAAGAGACCAGAGTCCTTTGAGCTCTCTGCAAAAGGGTGGAGCTAGGAACTGTGTGGAGGCTGAGATGTGGCTGCTGCCTGCAAGATAAGAGTTTCTTTCTTGCTCACAGGGGCACAAGAAGTATAAAAAAGACAATCTAGACCCCTGGGGTGAAGCGTGAACAGGCATTGGAAAGGGACAAGGTCCCAGAATTATGGACCAAATGGGAGAAGGGGCAATGCACATGTTTTTACCTCCGGGTCACTGGTTCCAATGCAGCCTGGCAGATCTCAACTGAAAGTTACTGCCATCTGCTCCGTGACCTCAATCCATTTGTTACTGTGCACATTATAACTGGCAGCCCCAGCGGACAGGCTGGCACCAACTGAGGCTAAAAATGGGTCACTCCCAAGAGCCCCAAGGCCTGGCCTGGGCTGCGGAATAAGGGGAGTGGGTAAGCAGGGAGGAACCTGGAAACTCCATCTAAAACAATAGCTGTAAGAGTAACGTAGGTGACGATCTCATCCTCTAGGAACTTTCCAGACTCTCCATCACGTCTCAGCTAGGGATCCCAGCAAGGCACACAGTGCATAGTCTAACACCCTGTTCTCAGGAACCCAGCTTCCTGGGGCTTATGGTCATTTTCACATAACTACAGGTGTTTATAGGAAGTGTGCCAGGCAAGGAGTGAAACTCATTACCTGAGCTCCTCCAAGCAGTTGTCAGCCCAAACCCAAGAGATACCTGCACTTACTTTAAATCTACAGGTGAGGAAACCGCTCAAGGTCATATGACATTAGGTGTTGGGCTAGGATTTGAACCCAAGATCATGAGCAGTTATAGATTGTTGAATGGGGTTGGGATTTCAGTCTTGGATGATAAAAAAAAAATTCTAGAGCTGGAAGATAGTGATGGTGACACACCATGCATCTCCTTAAAGCTGCTGAGCTGCAGCTTAAAAATGAAGTTTGCCCTGAATCTAAAACTACTCTACAAAATGAAGTTGAATACATGTTAACCATTGGAATGGTTAAAATGGCAAATTTTGGCATGCATATTTCACCGCACTATAATTAGTTAATTAAGGTCCATGTATCATGCTCAAAGGAAGAGTGAAGTGTACATTGTCTTGGGATCCAGCGAGTCCACTTTCAGATACCTAGTAAGAGAAAGTTCACATGTGTGCACAGGAAGATGTGTGAGGGGGCTTGCGTGCAGCGTTGTTTGTGATAATGAACGATTGGAAACAACATACACACCCATGCATAAGAAAATAGCCAGTAAACAGAATGTATTTATTTAATGCAATGCTCTACAGCAAGGAAAACATGATGGCTCTGGAGTACTAATGTGGAAATAACTCTTACGATTATTGCCAGGACTGTGGGGTTTTTTGTTGTTGTTGTTGTTGTGAGACAGAGTCTAACTCTATTGCCCAGGCTAGAGTGCAGTAGCATCATCATAGCTCGCAGCGACCTCCAACTCCTGGCCTCAAGAGATCCTCCTGCCTCAGCCTCCTGAGTAGCTGAGACTACCAGTGCCTGCCACCACACCCAACTAATTAGACATGAGGGGGTCTCGCTCTTGCTCAGGCTGGTCTGAATCTCCTGAGTTCAAGGAGTCCTCCCACCTCAGCTTCCCAGAGTGCTAGGATAAGATTACAGGTGCCCAGCCGGGATGATTGGTAAGCAAAAGAAGAAAAATCAGTTGCAAACGTACACATACAGTATGAATTAATTTACGTAGAAATACTATACTAACACACACATACCAAAACGTAATATTTTTTTTCCATGTGCTTGTGTAGTCAGTTCCGCTATAATGCTTGTTTTGAAAACATAAATTTGTTTCGACGTAATTGACATATTATACTAGGGAACAGTTTGAGCATAACCAAATTTTGTGTTTGCTCACACATGATTTTACTCACAAGAAATGCTGGGGGAAGGCAGAAGACTGCACCCATCTGAACCGAGGCATACAGGAACACGCCACCCGAAACACACGCACCACAAGCCTCTACCAGCTGCCTCAGCTTGCTGCGTGCTCTGTGAACCACACCCTTCCATAAAGCTTTTATTACAACTTTAAAATTTCTCACAACCTCCCTCCATCGCCACTTCCTAAGAATTCTCAAGCTGAACCCTCTTCTGATGCCCACTTCTACAAACAAATTTAAGGACAGTGCCGTGGTGTCATAGCTCACAGCAACCTCAAACTCTTGGGCTCAAGTGATTCTCCTAAAATAGCCAGCCATGACACCTAGCTAGATGGGGTCTCGCTCTGGCTCAGGCTGGTCTCAAACCTGTGAGTTCACGCAATCCACCTGCCTCAGCCTCCCAAGTGCTGGGTTTATAGGTGTGAGCCACCTCAGGTCCTATCATTTTTATTTAGATTCCTACTTTTTTTTGGTGGGGGGGCTAGTGTCTCACTCTGTCACTCAAATTAGAATGTCGTGACATTATCATAGCTCACTGCAACCTCAAACTCCTGGGCTCAAGTGAACCTCTTGCCTCAGCCTCCTGAGTAACTGGGACTACAGGTGTATGCCACCATGCCCAGGCTGGTTTCGAGCGCTTGTCCTTCAGCAATCCTCCCACCTTAGCCTCTCAAAGTGCTAAGATTACAGGCCATGAGCTGCCACACTCAGCCCAGGTTCTTACTTTTTTATGTGTCCCTGACACAGTCTGTAAATGCTTTCCCTTGCCCTATTATTTTGATAAACTCTGTGGCTTTTAAAGTATGATTTTGTGTAGTGCCGTAGTTTTAGTAGAATTGACTACCAACTTTTTTCTTTTTCTTTTTTTTTTTTTATTAAATCATAGCTGTGTACATTAATGCAGTCATGGGGTACAGTGTGCTGGTTTTACATACAATTTCAAATATTTTCACCAAACTGGTTAACATAGCCTTCATGGCATTTTCTTAGTTATTGTGTTAAGACATTTATATTCTACATT
>CAUYQV010092518.1:0-17523 GCA_963574575.1 Galagoides demidoff | reverse complement strand
TGATTCCATATAAAATGAAGTATTGTTTTCTTGAGATCTTTAAAGTATGACAGTGGATCTTTAATAGGGATTGCATTAAAATTATATATTGCTTTGGGTAATATGAACATTTTGAGAATGTTCATTCTTCCCAGCCATGAGCATGGTATTGTTTTTCCATTTGTTAACATCTTAAGCTATTTCTTTCCTTAGAATTTCATAGTTCTATTTATAAAGATCTTGCATACCCTTTCTTAGGTAAACTCCCAAATATTTCATCTTCTTTGACACTACTGTGAACGGAGTAGAGTCCTTGACTTTTTTCAGCTTGACTATTGTTGTTATGTATAAAGGTTACAGATTTATGAGAATTGATTTTGTAACCTAAGATGCTGCTCTATTCCTTGATCACTTCTAAGAGTTTTGTGGTAGAATCCCTGGTGTTTTCCAGATACACATCATATCATCTGTGAAGAGTGAAAGTTTGATCTCCTCTGACACTATATAGATACCCTTGTTCCCTTTTCTTGCCTAATTGTGATGGCTAAGACATCATTACAATATTAAAAAGCAGGGGAGACAATGGGCAACCTTGTGTAGTTCTCGATCTGAGTGGAAATTATTTCAATTTAACTCCATTCAATAAAAGATTGGCTGTGGGTTTGCTGTAGATGGCCTCTATCAGTTTAAGAACTATCCCTTCTATACCAATTTTCTTAAGTGTTCTGATCAGAAAGGATGTTGGATATTATTAAAAGCTTTTTCTGTATCAATTGAGAGAATCATATGGTCTTTGTTTTTTAATTTGTTTATGTGATAAATTATATTTATAGATTTATGTATATTGAAGCAGCCTTGAGACCCTGGGATAATACTCATGTGGTCATGGTGTATAATTTGTTTGATGTGTTGCTGGATTCTGTTTGTTAGGATCTTGTTGAATATTTTTGCATCAATATTCATTAATGATATTGGTCTATAATTTTCTTTTCTTGTTGTGTATTTTCCTGGTTTGGTGATCAAGGTGATGTTTGTTTCATATACTGTGTTGGGCAGTATTCCTTATTTTTCTATATGTTGGAAGAAATTGAGTAATAGAAGTACTAGTTTCTCTTTAAAGATTTGGTAGAATTCTGATGTGAAGCCATCTGGTCCTAGGCTTTTCTTTTTAGGGAGATTTTGTATAGTTGATGCTACTTCAGAACTTGATATCAGCCTGCCCAACATTTCCACTTCATTTTGGCAAAGTCTAGGAAGGTAGAATGCTGACAAGTATTAGTCTATTTCCTTCAGATTTTTGTATTTCTGAGAATAGAGTTTCTTGTAATATTCATTAAGGATTTTTTGAGTTTCTGAGGGATCTGTTGTTATTTCATCTTTACCAATTCTGTTTGATGAAATTCGAGATTTTACTCTTTTTTTTCCTGGTTAGATTAGTCAAAGGTTTATGTATTTTATTTGCCTCTTCAAAAAATCAACTTTTTGATTTATCAATCTATTGGATAATCCTTTTGCTTTGAATTTCATTTAATTCTGATCTAATTTTTGTTATTTCTTTTCTTCTGTTGTGTGTGGGATTGGAATGTTCTTCCTTTTCCAGTTGCTTGAGATGTCCTATTAACTTGTTAACTTCCTCTCTTTCCATTCTCTTGAGGAAGGCTTGCAGTACTATGAATTTCCCTCTTAGGATTGCCTTTGCAGTATCTCAGAGGTTCTGGAAATTCGTGTCTTCATTATCATTTTGTTACAAAAATGTGGTAATTTCCTTCTTAAGCTCGTCTATGACCCAGCTATCATTCAGCATAAGTTTATTTAGTTTTCATGTTTTTGTATGAGTATGCAGGTTCCTCTTGCTACTGAGTTCAACTTTTATTCCATGTTGGTCCGAGAAGATGCAAGGTTAGTTTCTAGTCTTTTAAATTTTCTGAAGTTAGACTTGTGTCCTAAGATCTGATCAATTTTGGAGGATGTTCCATGGGCTGATGAGAAGAATGTGTATTCAATTTTGTTAGGATGAAATGTTCCCTAGATGTGTGTGCTAAATCCAATTGTTGAATGGTTAAGTTTAAGTCTAAAATTTCTTTTGCTTAGTTTCTTATTGGAGGATCTATCCAACACTGCCAAAGGAGTGTTAAAATCTCCAACTATTATGCTGGTGGAGGAAATCAAGTTGTTCATGTCTGTTAGAGTCTCTCTTATAAACTGAGGTGCATTCTGGTTGGGTGCATAAATGTTAATAATTGAGATCTCATCATGTCAAGTGTTACCCTTAACAAATATGAAGTGACCATCCTTATCTTTCCTTACTTTTGTTAGTTTAAAGTCTATTGTATCTGCAAATAAAATTACAACATCTGCTTTTTTCTGATTTCCATTTGCCTGAAATATAGATGACCATCCCTTCACTCTGAGTCTATATTTATCTTTTAAGGTAAGATGAGATTCATATATGCATCAGATATATGGCCTGAGTTTTCGTATCTAGTTAGCCAACCTGTGTCTCTTTAGAAGACAATGTAAGCTATTCACATTAATTGAGAATATTGATAAGCCTGGTAGAATTTTGGGTGTTGTGTTTTTCAAAAGTCCAGTAGACATTTTTAATTATTTTGCCACTGTGGAAGTTGGAATTTGATCAAAAATTTCTGAGTGAGTTTACTTTTGTGGTGAAGGATTGCACTGGTTATTATGGAGGATAGGTCTGAGTATATCCTGGAGAGCTGGTTTAGTTATGGCAAATTTCTTCAGCATGTGAATGTTAGTAAAGTATTTGATTTCTCCATTGTAAATGAAACTCAGTTTAGCTGACACAGGATCCTGGGTTGAAAACTATTTTGTTTTAGGGGATTAAAAGTTGATGATCACCCTCTTCTAGCTTGAAAGGTTTCAGCAGAGAGATCTGCAGTCATTCTAATATTCTTCCCCTTATAGGTTATGGTTTTCTTACATGTGGCTGCTTTCAGAATTTTCTCCTTCATATTAACTTTGGTGAAGTTAATTATAATGTGTCTGATGCCTTATTTGGGTTGAGTCGTGCTGGGGTTCTGAAACTGTCTGCTATCTGAATTTCAGAATGTCTTGGCATTTCTGGGAGTTCTCCTTGATTATCTCATGGAGTAGACCATCTGGGCCTTTTGAAGCCACCTCATCAACTTTCAGAATTCCTTTAAGGTGAACATTAGTTTTCTTTGAATTTCCCAGAGCTCTCTGAGAGAATGATCTGTTTTTGCACTCCATTTCTCTTCCTCTTTGAGAGTTTGGGAGCATTCAAAAGCTTTGTCTTCAATGTTAGAAATCCTTTCTTCTGCCTGTTCCATTCTGCTGCTGAGAGATTCTACTATATTTCTCAGATCTTTGAGGGCTGCAAATTCTTCTCTCAATGTGTCAAAATTTTTGGTATTTTTGTCTTTGAATTCATTGAATTATTGTGACAATATTTGAAATGCTCCTTGAATTTCTAATTCCAACTTACATCCATTCTATTAATCTTATTTGCAATCCAAATTCTGAATTTGATTTCTGACATCCCAGCCATTTTTTATGAATGGGATCTTCTGGTGTGTCTGCCATGTCATTCCTTGGGGGAGTTGATCTACTCTAATTATTCATGTTGCTGGAGTTTTTCCCCTGATTCCATCCCATGATGATTTTGCACCATTTAGCTTGATGAGCAGGTAAGGTGAAGATTATGTAAGGGGCTCCTGGAGTAGGGATTAACCAGTTCTTTGCCCATGAGCTGAAACTGGTATCTGTACCTTTTCCCCTAGAGCTTTACAAAGATCCCATACAGTGCTAAGGCCTGAGACACTGGGCACCTGCTTGGTGTGGTGGGGTTAAGTGGCTCTGTCTTGTTGTTAGCTGGTCTCTGTCTAATCCTAGTGAATTAGTAACTCTGGGTTGAAGTCTCAACTGTGGAGAAATACCAGCAACTAATTCACTCCACCCACCATGGGCAACAACTAGAAAAGGAATATGGAACTTTCCCACAACCACAAACCCAGGGTACCACTTTGGATAGTCATCAGTTTATTAGCCCAGGTCAAGAGTTCCAAATCAATTGTATTAGTCACAACCCAGTCTAAAGTGGGAGAGTTCAAAAGGTCTTGACCAACTAGATACCAGGGGTTTGTTGGCAGCTCAAGTATAACTCACTCCAGTGCTTCATGGAGTCAGAAGGACCCCCCCCTCCCAGGAAATGAATTAGGCTGGGAAGGTTGATGCCTCCTTCCCTACCTTACACCTCTGTCAGACTCAGTCACTGGTAACCCCACAGAGCTGTGATCCAGTTCCCTCCAATGAGCAGATGCTCTAGTGGTTACCACCTGCCTGAGTCACAGGGAGATCTATGTCTCCTTGGCCAGACCACCACACTCTTCCACCAGCCAGTAGGGGGAGCTGAAGCCTGACAACCTCAGTTGCTTAACGGAAGCTGTGGCAGTTCACTCAGTTTTAGTCCCACCCCAGATTGATGTTGCTGACACTTATTTTCTTGCAAAATTTGCATTTCTGTCCTGGGTATATTCCCCTGTGGGTCAGACACTGTTTGAGTTTCTGGAAACTGCAACTAAGCCCCACCCTGTGCCCCTGCTATTGCACCAATCCTCATGGAGTTTGCATCTCTGTCTCTGCTGAACTTTGTGTTGGGGTGGGCACAGTTAGAGCACACACTCAGCTCTTAGTTCCTGCCTCTCCCTGGGCTAGTGCTCGCACTCAGCTTTCAGTTTCTGCTTCTCCCTGAGCTGGTGGTGTTGCCCACCTGCTTTTGTCTCAGCTATGCTCCCTTTGGGAACATAGAGAAGAAGAAGGGCTGGGTGCTTCTTAGACTCACTAAAGCAGCACATCTGACTCAGCCTGGCTCTGGGAGAATGCCATTTCTGCAAGCACATATTCTAGTCTCTGTCCCTGCCAAACTCTGCCTAGGCAGGTACTGCCTTAGGCATACCCTTTACTCATGGGGCCTGCATTTCCAGCCGAGATCTGTTCCACCAGTGGCTGCCACCAAAGAAGATGCCCAGCTTCCTCTAGTTGCCAAGAAAGGCAGGGAGTGTCTCTCCAAAATATCTCCAGGGGTGTGAGTCTTATTGTTCCTGCCAATGCTGCTGCTGGTCTGTGCCATAGGGCACCACTTCTCCCTCTTCTGTATGGCTCCCTCGTTCCACATTCTCGCTTTACCCCCATGCCACAGAATCAGCATAGATCTGCAACAGCTCATGCCTTGTCCACACCTTTTGAGAAAAATGCCCAAGACTCTGGAGTCCTTGGGGCACAGGCTTCCAGATCTCAGGGTGAGAGTGGAGGGGAGTGCTGGGAGTTCGGAATTGCAGGTAGAAAATATATACAGTTTCATGCCCAGTGGGAGAGTGCCTCGCACACTAATGGGTCCTCTCTAAGAAGGAGTTCTGGTTTTTAGAGAGGCTTTCCCATGGGATAAAATAGGAGGAGTTCAGAACTCTTCTCGCTTATTTATAGAAAGAATACTGTGAGCCATTCTCATGGAGGAGGGGACTCCCATCTTCTTGGTGATGGATTTTGTAACTATTGTTTGTTTCCTTGGGGTCACAGCTCGTCTTAGCAGGGTTTATGCATGTTCTTCAACCTTCTCTCTTGGCTCAGCTCCAAACCGTCAGCTTGCTTGCTAAATTTCTGTTTTTTAACTCTCCTTCTGGATGGGAGCTTCTGTGGAAAGTTGGCTTAAGTCAGCCATCTTGCCTCCTTCCCCCTCAACAGTCCATCTTAAGACAATGAGATAGCCATGAAGTCTTTGATAAAAAGAAGAGGAAAGTTAATCTATAATAAAGACCAACAATGGAGAGGGAAGTGTCTTCCCTGGTATTCCTCAGTCATTTATGATTTTCTGCAAAACAATGCAGATAAAGAAGGCAGCTTAATGTATTATCAGAGAAAAAAAGATTACAGCTGTCTTTTATGCAACTCAAGCTCCATAATAATATTTATTTAAGGCTGGAAATAATTTAAAGTTCCAACAGCTTAAATTTTGAATTATTTATTTTCATATAAGGAAAGATTGCTGCTTCTCTGCAAACTTAGTTTTGGAAACAGATGACATGAAAATGAAGACTCTATTTGGACCTGCTGAAACTTAACTGGACCTTTTCTAATGTTAAATAATGTTGGCAATTTAAAAACCCTGTATGTTCAATATACGTTACACAAGTAGGGTTGATTTTGTAAGTCTTTCCTTTCTATTAGATTAAAAAAAAGAAAGAAAGAAAGAAAGAAAGAAAGACATGATGAAAGAATATTTTTTTAGAGACATTCTTTTAATATTATATTTACCAACCTCTTGCAATGGTCAAGACCCCATGCTAATGACTTTTGCATAACTGATAGGCAAGTAAAAAATAAGCTGAAAATCTAAATGGTGTATTTCACTAGAGTGTTATTTTCTCTTATGAAAAAAGTCTGTCATGGTCTAGGGAAGGGTCTGGCCCAGTTCTCTTCACTTCTGGGCCAAGACCAGAAGCTACACTTGCATTTACCTTGAAAGAAGGAAAGAGCATTCTGGGGAGTTTTCACAGGCAATTAAATGCTCCAGCCTGAAATTGACACAAGTCACTCTCGTTCATGAACAATTGGCTAGAACTAATCATTTGTTCCCACCCAAACATAAGCCAGCGAGGCAATGCAATCCTGTGCTGTGAGTAGGAAACAGAAATTGAAAATAATTGATAAACAGCACTAACAGCAGTCAAAATGATTTAATTCTCATACATTTTTGAGTTACAAAGTTATGACTTTTGCCCAAGCTCAAAAGTGGTGGTTCAGAGATTTGGACCCTGACCTACTGAATTCAAACAAAAGAGTTTGGTGGTGATGAGATAATGCTATAATGTATTTCTAAATTTTTTTCTCACATCTAAGCTTTTCTGTGAAATCCAAATTAACACTCTAATTGAAACAGAAAGGAAATTAAGGAAAGAGAAATAGTGAAAAATGGGTCACATATAAGAAAAATGAAATTCTACATGCACATGTATTAGTAATTGACCTCTTCTTTGAGATTTGAGTTGGCTATGTTTCACAATATAAATGCTTTTAATACAATTAATATTTTGAATACAACATATTTCAATTTTAAGAATTTTTACATTTTTCCCCCTAAAATCACACCCTGTGTGCCACAGTATTCCATGATTATATCACTTGGCTCTCTGAAGTATTACTTTCAAATGAGATCATATCAGCTTTTATGAGCAGAGGCAAGTAGGAGCTGTGTACAAATGAGATCTCTGAGGAAAATCTAGAGACTGTAAGAAAATTCTCTCAGGGACTCAATAAATAACATTTGAAAGTGATTAAATAATAACAGAAATGTCTCACCCTTAGCAATCTTAAAATTCAGCATCACAATACTTATTTTGCATGAAATTAAACCAAAACTCTGGATTATAGCAATCTTTGTGTCCACTCTTACTTGTATAAGCTGTAAAAGCTCCAGGAACTAACTAGATTTCAAAATTGCAATAGAATATAATCATTTTGGTTTGCACTAATTTCCTTAAACATTATAGGGGCTATATTTTTTCCTTCAGGATTTTCTCCCTTTCACGTTTGCTAACAAAGTATTCCTTTGTTTCCCCCCCCCAATATACAAGTGAATAAAGATCTAGACCATATGCAAATACCCAATCTACACTGCAATTTGCTCATATGATTAAATTATGTAATACAAATGTATCAATTAAGGAAATTTTACATGAGCACAGTTTTTAAGCCATACTTTACAAAGGCACTTAGATTTGCCCTCAAAATTGCCTGAATACGATCATGGAAAAGTAGAGTTCTGCTCAAAATCAGAAGACCTTTATAAAATTACAATGGTATAATGATTCACTATCATGGATAATGTAGTCAGTTCTAAAATCTTAGGCTTTTGAGCAGAGATTTAAACAGTTCATAAATTACTGGAGAAGGGATCATGACAGTAAACACCAGATGACATGTAAGTTTAGAGAACTTCTTAGCACTTCTCATGGCTTAGCAGTTCAGCCAGAAGAGACCTAACCAATTTTAGTAAATTCTAGGATCAAAAGTGTAGGAGAGGTTACCTCAAGAGGTAGTGTCAGTTTACGTTAGCTCTAAAAAATGGTAAAACAACAATGTCAGAAATGGGGTTTCAAACACTCTGAGTCCCTGTAGTAGAAGAACAACAACAAAACAGGTGACCAAATTAAAGTATGTGGGGATCAGGGAAGGAGAGGTAACATTAAATGAGAAAAGGCAGGATGTGGGGAAGAAAACAGATCTCTGAAGTTGGGAAAAGGGACATCCTACTGTCATGTTACACCCTGTTATCAGGCAAGTGCTTTCTGAAGAATACTGAATGAAAGATTAAAAATTCCTTTTCAAAGACTGAGCTCACACCTGCTCTCTAGAGATGGGAGTAAGGGTCTTAGCTGTTATGTTGGCAACTTTGAATATCTCAGGCACTGAGAGAGCACCCTCCTGGGCCTAAATGCTCAAATCAAGTCCATTAAATACTTAAGTTTTAAAAGCTCACTAAGTTTTATCTACCCTCTAAATGCATGGATTTTAGTTGTAGCTTGACAAAGTTCAATAAATAGTTCCTGGGGAGGGTATGCAGACATACAAAGTACATAAATGTATTGTTATTATTGACAATTTAAAGTACCTAAGTACCTCTCAAATAAATACTCTGGCATTTTAAAAACAGCTTGCTTAAGAAAAAAAAAACTGTTTGCATTATTTTAAGTCAAGAAGAAGGAGATTCATAAGGGTTTTAAATCTAGGGAAAAACATATTCTAGCAGAAGACCAAAGAAAATCCCAGTCTATTATTCATAAGTTACATAATGCCTTTCTTTTCAATGATAAAGTCCTTAGTACAAAGGACAGAATATATGTATGTACAGTGAACAATTTACACATCACTTTAACCAATCCACTTCTAGCTGACACATTATCAGTGTCAGCAACAGTATAATAGGTTACAGAGCAAGCAGAAGAAGACTTACCTTGTAAATATACTGAACAATATATAGGTAAATTGGAAAACTTAATTTGAATTGATAAAAATGCCTCTGGTAAGCCCCATTTCTGTCTCTGTCCCTCAGTCTACCCCCTCTCCCCTTTCTTTATCCATTTCCCCCTCCCCCCCTCCCTTCCCTCTTCTTCTCCCCTGTCCTCTCTCTCACACTCCCTCCCCCTTCTCCCTTTCCCTATCTTTCCTTCTTTCTCTCATCCCTCTAAATGACTGGGCTTTGACACGGACATGCTGGAGGAAATGTGTAAGTAGGTGGACTGGAATGTAAGAATACTCATAAGTGCTAGGAATCTCATTATTGTTCTGCATTTCTGTGTGTGGTATGCCAGGACTTGAGATCTAATAACTACAGCAGTCGTTTAGTTTTTAGTTTTTGTAATTCTGAAATCCTTTTCTAACCTGCTAGACATCAGGGACATCTGTTTTTGTGTTCATATTGTCAAACATTCTGACAATATGGTGCTGAAGACAATCTATCAGTACAACACAGACACTATGCTTAAGTGAGAAATCAAGCCAAAGAAGTCATCACCAAAAAGAAGGCTCCAAATGTACAGTTTATGTTTTATAATATTGTCTAATAGGTCAAGCAAAGTTGTAGAGTTATTTCCAGTTTCTGTCTCTACAGGTTATTTTATCCTCCCCACAAATACCTCTTAATCTTTTATTCATTATCCCCATATACTTCTGAACATTCAACCTCTGTTACAGTGTTTGAAAATCACAATGACCTTATAAGATCAGAAAGATTTTTTAACCTGTATATTGTATATATTGACATATAAACATCAATTATTTAGTACTTTTGTCTCAAAGATGTCATTTGCTCAATCCTCAAGTTGAGTACAGTTTGAAACTTAAAATAACACTTAGAACAATAGAAAAGTAATGGAAGTTGTCATTGTTGCATTTTTCTCTTTCTAAGAGAAATATCTTCTTCCTTTTGTATCATTCAGAGTTCACACACCTGAAAATCAAGCAGGACATTGGTAATTAAAAATGCCTTTGACACCCGATTGGAGCACATTCAGACAGGGAATTTATTGCCTTTCTTTCTTCTAAGTAAGTAGAATAGCTAAAGTAAATATCATACATGTGAAAATGTGGTAACTATATCATACAGAAAAGTACATGTTCATTTGTTGCTTCTAAGAAGAGAAAGTGAATTAAAAAAATCTATTCACAGTCATTTATCTGGCAGGCATTTAACAATTGTTTAGCTCAGAATTTCTATACTCTGGTTCAGTGAAGCTTGAAATCACAGTATTATGTCTCATTTTTCTCATATGTTATCTGTATGCTTGAATGTACTTCTAAATAGATTTGAATGTGAACTATCAGTACTAAGTAGAAAGTTTATTTTGCATGATTAGTGCATCTTTTAAGTAAATATTCTGGGTTGGGCTAGAGAATTATATAGAGCATATTATACTATTATGTCATACGGCTTTCTTCAGGGTTTCTGAGACTTAAGGAAAGCTCCAAATGAAAACACATTTTCTTTCATAGTACATACATTCCTTAATTAACAACAAAAAAGAAATACATACTTTCTACAATTTTAAAATATTGCTCCTCAGGCAAGACCCCATTTAAAAGAAGTCACATGTTGGAAATTTAACTTCAAACTACCATGTGCTGAGGTCTTGTTTCTGCGTGCTCATTGATGACACTGCCAGTCACAAAGTCACTAACAAGTTACAAAGCTGCAGCAGCTCAAAGGTATAAGATTCTAATTTGGGTGGTTACCTTACCTTCCTTCTCCTTCCTGAGTTAGGTATCCTCCAATGTATCACCTGATTGAATATGAACTAATAAAACAGACTCAAAATCAAAGCCATGACTCAGGTAAATTGGAAGAGCAAAGGGGGAATAATAGCTTAATGCTAAGTATTTTAGAGAATTACAGAATTGTAAGCTAGACATCTTGAAAATGATTTTATTTAGTCTTCTAATTTTATAAATTAGAAATTTAGGTCTCATATACTGAGCAAGCTAATGAAATACAAAAACAAAGTTTAGTTAAATAAGAGAAGTTGTTGAACATGACAAAATAATAAAGCACCCTCAGAGAAGATAACCAAGAATTTAAAACATACCGTCCAAAGACATGTAAGAAATTAGGGCTTGACCTAGACTCAGATACATGTAGAAAGGACCAAGGTAGCATCTGGCAAATGACAACACAAGCACAAAAGTTCTGAAGACAGGTAGATGTGGCTCCAAATGAACCAGGGGTAACAACTCAACTCAATGGATAAAAATATAAGACATATGGATAAACCTATTTCTTAAAAACTATGTGATACATTAAAATTCTTACCAACTAGATTAAGTTGTAGGGCAAATCTTCTGTTTCAAGAGAGATTTGAAAAGCTAAGTGGTTTCAAGTTGGTAGCCCAGCTGTACCAGCACAAAGAAAGCTGCATGATGTTATAAATTTAAGTTTCCAGGAATTGTGTCAATCCTACTGATCATAGTTCTATTGTAATTTGATTTTAACTTGTCAGTTCTGCGTTTGTACTGTTGTATTTGTGACACATATACTTTCATTTAAATACTAACATTTTAAAAGCAGAAAATACTATATTAAAACCAGATATTTAGCTTTTCTTTATTCACTCTCATGTCTTAAGACCAAGGACCAGATATAACTTTAGCATCTCACTTGAGCTATTGGTTTTATTGCCTCTGACATAGTAAATACATTTCTGTTACCTGTGTTTCAACAGTAGGCTTTTATGTTTCTGTAATCTCAGTTTATGCTTGGTAGCGATAAACAGTAACCTTGTAAAATATATTCTAATTATTATTTAATTACATTCCTATTTTGAAAGATACTTATTCCCACCAATGTATATTATTAATTGTTTTGGGCTTTTCTAAATCAGTGATGATAATATCTTGAAAAAATGCTTCAAATCTCCTCTCCCCCTGTGGAAGCTTTTTTGTAGCTCCATGGGGCTATCTCAGGGTGACTTACTTTGGCTAATGGTATGTGGGGATGCTGGCCACATGCAAAGGCATGAAAAAGCATGTGGACATTGCTGTTTTTTCACCTTTGAATCTCTGCTAATGCCAGAAGAACATGACTTGTGGCTTGTTGGAGGATGAAATATGTGAATCACAGCTGAGTTGTACTAGTTGTTTTGATCACAGTCATCCACATTTAGCCCAAAGCCAAACAATCACTGAACATGTGCGTACGTCCAGCCCACTCCAGAGCAGGAGAATTGCCCAGCTAAGCCCAATTAACAGAGCCTACCTGTGGACGTATGAGTTTATTGAAAGCTTATATTTTACTCCACTGAATTTGAGGTGATTTTTTTTAGCAGCACTATTGGAATGAATGACTATGATAGAAATGTTTATGCAAAAGTGCAGCACTTATACAACAAAACTTAGAACACATGGGATTGGTTTTGAGATCAGGCATCATTGGGGCAAAGGAACTGTTGAGAGAAGCAAGAAGCCTGGCAAGAAAGTTGTCATGATGGATGGAAAAATGCCAACTCATATTTTGTAGAAGCAAAACATTGGCAAAATTGTTAACAGGCTAACTTAAAAACTAAACATCCTCTAATGAAATTTTAAATTTTGGAAAAGAGATTTCTAAGCAAAAATTTGACAGCACTTGCTAGGTTGGTTTTTTCCTATGTATGGATTTGTACTACATGGATGTGAGTTTAAAATTTAAAAAATTAAAGAAGACAAAAAGAAAAAATGAAATGGCCAGTTTGTAAGCCAAGAGAAAGGGAATTATAGGCACTAGACCGTGCTAGCTTGTGAAATACAACTGTCTCTTATCCTATCTGTCTTATCCATGGAAAGACTCAAAGTAAGACATGTGTTCAGGGTAGAGATCAAAGCAAAGTATAACTATGAGTCTTTCTAAACGTTTACAACCATGCCTAACAAACCCAGTCTCTGGACAAAGCAACTTCTTGGGTTTTTTGCAGTTTTTGACCAGGGCTGGGCTTGAATCCGCCACACATGGTATATGGGGCTGGCACCCTACTCCTTGAGCCACAGGTGCTGCCCCAAAGAAGTATGGGCCCACAGAACTTTGATTTCAAAATTTCAGTAGTCTTGAGAAAGGTACTTCACAAATAAAACTATAGGTGTGGTTCTGTACATAGATTGGCCCAAAAAGTAATTTTTAGAAACTTACATAATTTTTAATTAATAAACTTTATTTTTAGAGCACATTTATGTTCCTAATAAAACTGAGTAGAAATAGAGTTCCTATTTTCACCTGTCCCCTCCCAGGCACAACCTCTCCTGCTATCAATATTTCTCACCAGAGTGGTGCATTTGTAACAATTGATAAACCTATACTGACACATTATTATCATCCAAAGTTCATAGTTTATTTTAAGGTTCATTCTTGGTGTTGTATATGCTATGGATTTTGACAAACGTACAGTGACATGTATCTACCATTGTAATTTTGTTCACATAGTTCCATTGTCCTAAAAATACTCTGTGTTAAGCATCTTTATGTCTCTCTGTCCCACAATTCCTGACAATAATAATCAGTTTTCTTTTTTAACTGCCTTCATAGTTTTGCCTTTCCAGAATGCCATATAGTTGGAATCTTATAGCATGTAGCCTTTTCAGAGGGTTTCTTTTACTTAGTATATGCACTTAGGTTTCCCCCATTTTATCAAGGCTTGATAGCTTATTTCCTTTCAGTGCTGAATAATGTTCCATTGTCTGGTTGTACTATAATTTATTTATCTATTTACAGAAAAGCATCTCTGCTGCTTCTAAATTTTGGCCATTATAAATAAAGATGATAGAAATGTCCATATGCACATTGTTGAATGAACGAGAATTTTTGAGTAATCTGAATAAATACACAGGAGCATGATTGAGTACTGGAGCATATGCTGGGAGTATGTTAAGTTTTGTGAGATACTGTCAAACTCTCTTCCAAAATGACTGCACCATTTTTCATTTCAGCCAGCAATGAATAGAAAGTTTCTGCTGCTCCACATTTTTGACAATATTTGGTGTTGCCACTGTTTTAGATTTTGGCCCTTTTAATAGGTGAGTAGTAATATCTCATTGTTGTTTTAATTTGAAGTTCCCCAGTGATCTATGAACTTGAATATTTTTTCATATGCTCACATGCCATCTGTATATTTTCCTTGGTGAGGTGTATAACTTCTTTGGTGCAGTGTCTGTTCAGATATTAATATTTTGCCCATTTTAAAAATAAACTCATTTATCATCTTATTGAGTTTTAAGTGTTCTTTATATGTTTTGAATAATATTCTTTTATCAGATGAATCTTTTGAAAATACTTTCTCCTGTGAAATATTTGAGTCTATGAAATTGTCTTCTACAGAGATGATTTTTTTATTTGAATGAAGTTCAGCTTATCAATTTTTTTCATTTATAGATTGTGCCTTATTGTTGCATCTAAAAAGTCATTGTCATACAGAAGGTCATGCAGATTTTCTCCTTTGTTATCTTCTATGTTATCTATGTTATGATTGCAGTATCATTTTTTGAAAGGTTATTGAAATATTGTCTTTGCTCCATTGTATTACATTTGCTCCCTTGTCAAAGTTCAGTTAGTTATTTTGATGTGGCTTCTATCTGGCCTCTCTATTCTGTCCCATAGATTCATTTTTTAATTCTTTATCCAATACCTTACTGTCTTGATTGTTGTGGGTTATAGACCTTGAAGGGAGATAGTATTTTCCAATCTTTGTCCTTCTCTTTTGAATATTGTATTGGCTCTTCTGGGTGTTATGCCCTCTATATAGACTTTAGTAATAGTTTATCAATATCCACAAGATAACTTTCTGAGATTCTCATTTGAATTGCCTTGTATCTGTATATCATGTTGGGAAGAACTGCCATATAAAATGTAGGGATTTTTGGTGGATTTTTTATCAAGTTAAGTAGTTTTAATTTAGTTTGATGAGCATTTTTTATCATGCATGAATGTTGAATATTGTCAAATTATTTTTCTGCATCTATTGATATAATGATGATTTTCTTCTTTAACTTACTGATATAATGGATTATATTAATTAATTTTCCAATGCTGAACCAGGCTTATTCCTGTTGTACATAATTTTTCCATATTGACTTTAATTTACTAGTATTTTGTGGAATATTTTTGCATTTATGTTTATGAGAAATATTGATCTTTGGTATTTTTTTCTTTAATGGCTTTATCTAGTTTTGGTATTAGGGTAACATCTACCAAATGGAATGAGTTAGTAAATGTTCCTTCTGCTTCTATCCTGTAAAATATATTGCAGAGAATTGGCATAATTTTCTCCTAAAATGTTTGGGAAAATTCACCAGTGAACTCATATGGGCTTTGTGCTTTCTGTTTGGAAGGTAATTAATAACTGGTTCAATTTCTTTAATAGATAAAGGCCTATTTCAATTATCTATTTATTTTTGTCTGAGTTTTGGCAGATATTGTCTGTTGAAGATTTGGTCCATTTCTTCTAACTTATCAAATTTGTGGGCATAGAGCTATTCATAGCATTCTTTTACTATTCTTTTAGTGTTCTGAAGACCCATAATGAGATCCCTTATTTTATTTCTGATATTGTTTTGGTTACCTTCCTTTTATATCTTAGTTAACTTAAATAGAACCTTGCAAGTTTTAGTGATCTTTTAAAAAAACTGGGTCTTGGTTTTGTTATTATTTTTTTTTTTTTGCTAATTTCTTATTTTCAATTTCAGTGATTTCTGCTCTAATTTTTTTTTACTCTTATTTTTTATTCTTTTGCTTACATTAGATTTAATTTGCTTTTCTCTTTATGTTTCCTACTATGGAATCTTAGATTAATAATTTTAGATTTTCTTCTTTTCTAATATACACATTTAATGCTAAAACATTTTCTCTAAGAACTACTTTCATTATACAATTGAAAAATTATACAATTATACAATTGAAAAAATTGTATTTTCATCTTCATGTTGTTTACAATACTTCTAAATTCCTCTGTAGACTTCTTCCTTGGCCACATGTTACTTAAAAGTGTGTTGTTTCAGGTGGCATCTGTAGCTCAGTCGGTAGGGCACTGGCCACATGCACCAGGGCTTGTGGTTCGAACCCAACCCCAACCTTAAAAAAGAAAAAAAAAATAGCCTGGCTCTGTGGCTGGCACCAATAATCCCAGCTACTCAGGAGGCTGAGGCAAAAGAATCACTTAAGCCCAAGAGTTTGAGAGAGAATACATTCTCTGCAATATATTGCTATGAGTTGTGATGCCATGGCATCTACTGAGGGCAACAAAGTGAGATTATGTCTCAATTAAAAAAAAAAAAAAGAAGTGTGTTGTTTCATTTCCCAGTATTTTGAGATTATTCAGTTATATTTCTGTTATTAAATTCTAGTCTAATTGTATTGTGGTCTAAAGCATACACTGTGGAATTTCTGGTCTTTCTAATGTATATTTTATAGCACAAAATAAGGTCTATCTTAGTGACATTCACTAAGCTTGAATTCTGTTGTGAAATGAAGTATTTTATAAATGTCAGTTATATCTCATTGACTAATGGTGTTGAGTGACTTCAACTATGTTCTTGCTGATTTTCTGCACGCTGAATCTGCCCATTTCTTTTAGAAGAGTGTTATATTCTCCAACTATAGCAGTGGATTTATTTACTTATTCTTATAGTTCTCTTAGTTTTGTTCCCCAAATATTTTGATGCTTTGTTTTTAGGTGCTTACACATTAAGGATTGTTATGTTTTCTTGGAGTACTGAGCCATGTATTTTTATTTGATACCCTCTTTATCCTTGATAACTCTTCTTACTCTGAAGTCTTTGAAATTAGTGCAATTAATTCTGCTTTCTTTTGTTTAGTGTTAGTATGATGTATCTTTCTCCATTCCTTTACTTTTAGTCTACGTGTTTCTTTCTATTTAAAATGAGTTTCTTTGGACAACATATACAGTTGATCCTTGAACAACATGGGAGTTAGTGGCACTGACCTTCTTTGTAGGCAAAAATCCATTTATAACTTTTGACTTCTCCCAAATTTAACTACTATTGACCAGAAGCCTTACCAATAACATAAACTATTAATTAACACATGTTTTATATGTTATAGGTATTACACACTGTATTCTTACACCAAAGTAAAAAGTAAGCTATAGAAAAGAAAATGTTATAAAAAAAATTAGAAGGAAGAGAATATATTTATTAGGTGGAAATAGATAATCATAAATGCTTTATCTTTGTCTTGGTGTCAAGTAGGCTGAGAAGGAAGAGGAAGTAGAGGGATGCTGTTTCAGAAGTAGCAGAGATGAAAGAAAATCTACATGTAAGGAAATCTGTGCAGTTTAGACTTGTTGTTCAAAGTGAACTGTAGTTTAATCTATTCTGACAGTCTCTATCTTTTTTTTTTTTTTGAGATAGAGCCTCAAGCTATCCCCCTGGGTAGAGTGCCATGGCATCACAGCTCATAGCAACCTCCAACTCCTGGGCTCAAGCGAGTCTCCTGCCTCCGCCTCCCAAGTAGCTGGGACCACAGGTGCC